>PVIW01003135.1:153924-181786 GCA_004026585.1 Noctilio leporinus | reverse complement strand
TTTTTTTTTTTTTTTTTTTTTTTTTAAGGTTTTATTTGTAAAGATTTTATTTATTATTTTTAGAGAGAGGAGAAGGGAGAGAGGCATAAAGGCAGAGAGACATCAATGTATGGTTGCCTTTCATCTGCCTCCAGCCACGGACCTGGCTGGAGACCTTGCTTGCAACCTGGTTATGTGCCCTGGCTGGGGAATTGAACCAGCGACCTTTGGGTTCATGGTCTGGCGCCTTATCCACTGTGCCACCAGCCAGGATGATAAGTTTTTCTTTTAATGCATGCTGATATGACAGCTTTCACAATACAATCTAACAAAATTCTTTTGAATGAAATTAAAGACAACTAAGTACTACTAGAGCCATCTTATGGGAAAAAAACAACTGAACGTTTTGGCCAGTAAGGAAGTTGAACTGGAAGAAGAACTGAGGAGCTGGAGAATGGGGAGGGGAAAAACTGACTTTTCATGGTAAAACTTCTATACCTTTTAAATAGTCCATCTTGTATATATACTTACTCCAAAAATGAAGTAGTTAATTTTTTAAAAAATCTAGAGTAGCCCTGGCTGGTGGCACAGTGGGTAAGGCGCTGGCCTGTGAACCCAAAGGTCATTGGTTCAATTCCCCAGCCAGGGCACATAACCAGGTTGCAAGCCAGGTCCCTGGCTGGAGGCAGGTGAAAGGCAACCATCCATTGATGTTTCTCTCCCTTTCTTCCTCCCTCCCTGGCCTTCTCTCTAAAAATAATTAATAAAATCTTTTTAAAAAAATCTAAGGCAGGTGAAAGGTAACTAACTATCCATTGATGTTTCTCTCGCTCTGTCTCCCTTCCTTCCCTCTCTCTGAAAATAATAAATAAAATCTTTTAAAAAAAATCTAGAGTAAAAAGATTAAGTTAAATAACTCAGAAAAATAATCTTAACTTCCAGTGAAGAAGATTAAAATGAACTATGAACATGTATGTACGTACATGTATGTATATGTGTGTATATATGTGCGCACACATATATATATCTATATATATATGTGTGTGTGTGTATATATATACACATGTAAGTTCTTTGAAAAATGCTGCAAGGAAATGCAACTGGTTATTAACTCTTGTTTTAACTGGTAAGATAACGACTTTTGCATTTTCCCCTTGGTTGCATTTTCGCATTTTCTCATTTTCTGTAAAGAGCACATATTTATTATATGGAAGAAATGTGATTTCTTTTTTTTTTTTTTTTTAAGCAAAGCACATTTGCCTGGAAAGACTCACTGCTAGGGGTCCTAGTTATGTGTGGCACCTCATGGGGTCTGATGAGCTCTCTAGGACCCCTAGTGATAGTAGTGACTCCCCTCCTTCATTGGTGAAGGTTGTCCACCTTTATTTTTTTGCCATGGTTTAGCTCTGGGCTCTGTGTTCCATGGCCTTGGCAAGCAGGTACCATTCTGCCCAATGTCAATGTGTCAGCAATTTCCACTTTACCACATTCAGATTGAGAGTTTCCTTTTCTAAGCCATTTCTGCAGTTTGCCTCTATAACCTCTTTTTGAAAAAATGAACCCTGACCTAAGACATTTTTCAGACATTTAGCACAGCTTCAATATGTGGCTTCTTTCTCCCATGCTTTTCCTGTGCTGTTAAAAGTAAATGGTTTTCCCTATTCCCCTAACATCTGTATGTAATACATTTCTTTGAAAGCATAAAGCTAGAAAACCCCATGTGCTCCTATGTATGGAGCATGGAATACTCTGCACTCTTGAAGTTTCCACATTATTCTAGTGACAGACAGAAATTACTTCAATATTGGTCTTCCTTCCATTGTTCACCAGAGCTTTGACATCATCCATGACCAGGGTTGGGTGATAGTTCACTTGCTTATTAGTTGCTCTGCCTTCTTGCAGGTACCAGGAGCTACTGGATACCAACCAGAGTCCTTTCTTCTTGTTCACTTGCGCAATGCGGTGGCTGGCTGTGCGGCTCGACCTGATCAGCATTGCCCTGATCACCACCACCGGGCTGATGATCGTCCTCATGCACGGGCACATTGCCCCCGCCTATGCGGGGCTTGCCATCTCCTATGCTGTCCAGGTCTGTCTCTGGGATGGGGCATCATATGCTCGTTTGAGTCCTTTCTGTAAGGGCCTGGGAGAGACATGGCAGGGGCCTCTGCCCTAAGCTACTGTTTAATCTCTGATTCCTAGAGTATTCTAAGAAAAACTGTCTCCTCAGTATGCTTCCTAGATGCATTTTATTTTCAGTCTCTTGCTTTTCCCAATGCTGTTGCTTACGTAAACCCTTTTGGTTCTTAGGAATGGTTTAAGGTCTTTAGCTCAAAAAGCAACTGGGCACTTGAGCTCTGACTAGGCATTTGAAGATGTTAAGGAATTAGTAATTTTTAAGATATCATCATGGTACTGAATAATGGTATTGTGTTATGTTTTAGAGCGATACAAGCTGGAATATTTATGGAGGAAATGATAGGATACTAAGATTTGCTTCTAAATAACACAGAAGGGTGGAGTGGTATAAATGAAACAATAGTATCTGAGTTGAGTCTTTTAAGATGGATGTTTGGTACATGGGAGTTTATTGTACTCTCCTCTCTCCTCTTGTATGCTTGACATTTTTCCATATTGGGAAGATAAACAAAGAAGTAGTCAAAGGAAACTTGAGAAGAGATACGTATCTTCACAGATTTCCGGACCTAGGGTGTCTGTCCATGTTGTTCAGACTTATAGGAGGGGCAGTAACAGAGTCCTCAGTCTGAAGGGCACAGTGGCTCTGCGAGCACTTCCTGCCCAGCCTGTCTCTCTTGTCTTTCCTAGAAGCATTCCCACTAGTTGCTCACAGGTTGACATGGATCCCTATTTGTCGTGGCTGCCAAAGCAGGGGGAGGTACAAGGTGAAGCTACAGATGCATGCTAGTGGGCCTATGACGATGGATAGAAGGCTTTTGGTACCAGGAAGTTAGTGCCAGTGGTACCACAATGCCACCTGCATTCACAGAGAATTACAGATGATTGGGGGTCATAGGCATTGTCTTAACTGTTTAGAGAATGACTCTGTTCCTAAAACTAGCTGCTTAGTTCTTATGGTTGAGTTGTGGTCCCTTAGATGAAAGAGGTTTTCTAGCGTTGGCCTGGTATGTATTGATAATGAACTCCCTCTTGGGTTTTTGGTTTTCATGATCAGTTAACGGGGCTGTTCCAGTTTACCGTCAGACTGGCAACTGAGACAGAAGCTCGCTTCACCTCAGTGGAGAGGATCAACCACTACATCAAGGTCAGACTGTGATCTCACCCTACCCAGAGTCCTTTTATCCTTTTACTACCTCAGGGGTGTAAGGAGGAGGTCCATCTCTCTGCCTTCCCTTATCACACAAGAGAGGATCAGCAGTCTCCAGCATGTGAGGAAGAGGATTAGCATATGGGTTTCTAAATACATTTGTGAGTTCTGTGATTAAGAACTTTTTGTTCATCAGCTAATTTCCAAAATGTTCCAAACCTTGTTAGTTCAGTTAAGCTGACAAATGTAGCATTTTTCTCACCCTGTAAAACTGTGCATTGTTTCCACCTCAGTCTGGTTCACTTGTTCACCAAGAAAGCCTTGGGACCTCCTCTTGTGCTGGAGGCAGAGACAAGCCTGGGCCCCTCTCGGGAGATGATTAGATGCAGTCGGTCTTGGGTGGGCCTCTGGCTTCTGAAATTTGAGAAGCTCCATAGCTAATTCTGAACTGCATTCATATTTTAAAAACCAGTTAATTTAACTGACCCTGAGATTACCTAGCTCTTCCCACCTTCCCGTAGTAAGTAGTAACCCTGCAGCATCTTGCTAGTTCCTAGTTGGAGCTCTGAAAGCAATTCTCTGCGGAGAAAAGCAGACTCAGAAGAGTTAGGGTTCTCAAATTTAACTTCGTTCTTAGGACTTACCTATCTTGTCAACTGCCCAGAGACTTGATCAGCATTTAGATCTCTGTTCACATGGAAGAGTACTTTCCACACTCCAAATAATTCACTTACAAACAATGTTGAAAAACTGCACTAGTATATTATGTAAATTGTATTTCCTAGCACAGACCTGCTTCCCTGACTTGTTTTGACAATGAATCTCTACTTCATTATTCATAGGGTATTTCTTACAAATAATTACTCTGAGGAAGAATGGCACATAATGATCTAATATATTTGCTAACAGCGGTTCGATACATTTATATAGTAACCTCTTGGCCATTGCTTTGGTCTGTGGAGGATTCATGGGTGTATATACGAATAGGGAGTATTTGCTTTAATACTGCTGGTGGTGAGAGTTTCTTGCTGGAGCGGTCAGGGTGGGTAGTCAGCCGTGGTACAGGGTGGGCCCTGCATAAGCCACGGCCCATCCCCAAGCTGGATGCCTATCCCAACACGAGACCTTCCCGTTTGGACTTGCAGACTTCAGTCTCCACCCCCAGAGCACTAGTCTTTGGCCCGTACTTCCCTATCAGGCTATAAGCCCCATGACTAGTTACTGGGAAGTTTTAAAACATTGCTCAGTTTGATACTGAAAACAAAAATTATAAGCAGTTATAGTAAACACAGAATTTTAAAGCTGGAATGGATGTTCAGGAATATCTAACACAGTCCCCACAATTTGCAGATGAGAAACTAAGACCTAGAATTGAGATTAGAGCCTGTGTCTCCTGGAATGACTGAGATGCGTTGGAATGCCAGGACCTGATTAAATATTCAGTAAATGTTACCTTCCTGTGGGTTTAGGTGAATGGTTTTCCAATGGTGGAATCCTGTAGTGAGTGGAATATTTTCAAAGAATTCCAACAAAAACTGCTGGGTGGAAAAGGGCCTCCAAGGCAGTCCTGTGGGAGAATTCCTAAAGACAGAGGCAGCCACTGCTCTGCTCCAGCTGTGCGCAGTGGTTCGCTACCGTACACTCAGTAGCCATTGCGCCCTGCCTGTGTCTCAGCATTTACGACCGAGGGTTCTGTCACAGCACGGAGCCAGGGCTGCAGCTGTTCCTGTGCAGTGACTGGCTGTTCGGGTTCAACTTCCCTCTGACAGTGCCCGCAGAATCGGGGCCCAGTCTGAACCGGCCACTTCTGTCTCCCCAGACTCTCTCTTTGGAAGCACCTGCCAGAATTAAGAACAAGGCTCCCCCTGCTGACTGGCCCCAGGAAGGAGAAGTGACCTTTGAGAATGCGGAAATGAGGTACCAAGAGAATCTGCCTCTAGTCCTGAAGAAAGTGTCCTTCACCATCAAACCCAAGGAGAAGATTGGCATTGTGGGGCGGACGGGATCGGGTAAGGATACTCCGAGGCCTCTCTGGAGAAGCTTTTGAACCTGTCCGAGTTATTGACCCTTCAAACAAGGTCCCCTATTGATGAGTCTCGGGTCTCACTAAAACCACTTTTAGAAAAGTTAATTCCAACCCTGCTTTTCTATCATTCAGTGCTGCTTGTAATCATAAAGGCATACACCCTCACTGAATAACATTGGGACATCTGGCAGATTACAAAGGGGCAAGCATCCATAATCCACTGCCCAGAAATTGTTACTAGTAACCTTTTAGTGGCTATCTTTTAGGCATTTTCTATCAACAGATAGGTTGATAAAGATGAGGTCATTGTATACACACTGTTTCATGGCCTGCTTTTAAAACCACCAGCTGTACTCCATGTCTGTTAATATTCTATGACATGATTTCTATGCAGCATGATATGAAATACTGCTTTATGGATCACCATAATTTCTACTTTAATAACTTCCAGTAGGGCACTGAGGTTGATTCATTGTACTAAAAAGCACTGTAGGGAACGTTCTTATTTCTAAGAAGTCAAAGTATTTGAGGTCTCTATAGTATATTACTGGTATAGCCTCATGTTCATCAAAGACTAACACAGCTCTAAATAAGGAATCCATTGAAGACAGAAATAGTCTTTTTAAAAAAGATTTTATTTATTTTCAGAGAAGGGGGACAGGAGGGAGAAAGAGAGGGAGAGAGACCTTGATGTGCCAGAGGTACATGGATTGGTTGCCTCTCATACACCCCCAGTCAGGGACCTGGCCCTGCAGCCCAGACATTTGCCCCAACTAGGAATTGAACGAGTGACCCCTCAGTTCTCAGGATGGCACTCGGTCTACTGAGCCACACCAGCCAAGACAAAAATTATTTTCTTGATCCAATGTCAGTTGCGAAGAACTAGAGAGTAGGCCTTTTTTTTTTTTTTTTTTTTTTGAAGGCATTCTATTTTTTTCTTATTCTTAGAAGTGTATTGTGTATTCCCTCTATGTTTCTAGTGTCAGGAGTTCAGTAATTTATTTCTTTTCTTCCTTCCTGAGTAATGTTTCAGAGATTGAGCCTGATCTCCTTTTACCCTGTTTACCTTTGAATAAGAGGTCCCTGGGTCAGTTCTCATTTGCTTTCCGGGTTCCATACTTCCTTCTCATCAAAACACTTCTAGATGTTTTTCTTGCCATGAAAAAAAGAAAAGGTTCTTTACTTTAAAGAACCTTCCAGGAGGAAAAGAAAATGTCATTTCCTGCTCCCTGTCTGAAGGAGTTATTTCATGTTGAAACAAGATGCTTTCTCCCGGTGTTTTGCCCTGGCAACAGAATGTTCAGCCGAGGAGGATGGCTAACCCCAGACTCTTCTCTGCTCCCTCCCTGGGCCCCTCTGCTCTCATACATGGGCTCCCAGGATGCCCTGCTCTCCTGAAAGTGCTGACTGCTGTCCCTTCCTGTGATTTCCATTTCGCATGAGTAAGACAGACCAAAATTCTCACCCAGACTTTATTAAACCCTAAGTAGTGGCAGAAGATATATAAATAAGAAAAATAAAATTATTATAAATAGCCTGACTTCCAAAGTCTAAACTTCTTCCAAGGCTCATAGACCCTATTCCTGCTGTGGTCGTGAGGACTTCATTGTCTTGTTTACCAGCGTATTCCCGGAGATTCAGGCAACTATAGATTCGGAGAACTGGCAAGTCTTCCAGCCCAGGTGTTCCAAACCTAGGCACCTTTTTTTTTTTTTTTTTTTTTTTTTTTAATTTTATTTCATTATTTTTTAGAAAGAGGGGAAGGGAGAGAGGCAGAGAGGGAGAGAAATAGCAATGTATGGTTGCCCTCACCTGCCTCCAGCCACAGACCTGACTGGAGACCTAGTTTGCAACCTGGCTATGTGCCCTGGCTGGGGAATCGAACCTGCGACCTTTGAGTTTGCAGGCTGGCACCTTAACCACTGTGCTACCAGCCAGGGCCCAAACCTAGGCATCTTTTATTAAGGTGGAACAACTTCACCTACATATTTGAGCACCATTCCTTTCTTAACTTGGATCTTAAACCTTTGCCTTGGCACTGAGGGAGAGGCTCCCTTCCTTTCCTCATTTCTAGATAAGGGGCCATCCACCAATTCTGAATAAAGGCAGTCACTTTTAGGAGAAGGCCACATTAAGAACAGTCCTACAACATGGGCTTGGGTTTCCCAACTCATTTTTGGTGGATGGATGTGAGGAATTCTGCTTTTGGAAGATGGATAGAACTCATCAGGTTCTTTGACAGGGGCCAGCCCAGAGGACACATAATGACAGTGGGAATGTGGCTGCAGACTCTGGGGCAAAGCACATGTTTGTACCCTTAATGACCACTGAATGGATGAAGTCATGAGGCTCTCCTGAGAGGCGTGGAGACAGGAGAAGGATGGGTATCCAGTATCCAGCCAAATAAATGTGGTCTTACAGCTAAAATCTAAATCTAGTTCTAAATCTAAACCCTGCTCTGAGTTGTAGGAAGGTAGATATAAGACAGTGCTATCTCAAACTGATTTGGGGGGTGGGGGGCACTAGAGAGAGTTTTCTAAATGTTGGTAAGTTTTGCCCTAGTAATCTTAGTTCCGAGAATCTGTCCCAAGGAAATCATCTGAGGCAAGAGCAAAGTTGGAGCACTGACCTACACCATAATGTTGTTATAGTAAGTTTTAAATAAACTGTATGTCCAACATTAGAGGACTGGATAAGTAAATAAGAGTACATCCAGCTCTGGCTCAAATGGTGGGGGTGTCATCCTGTACATCAAAAGGTTGTGCGTTCAGTCCCCTGTCAGGATACATACAGGAGGCAACAAATCGATGTCTCTCTCTTTCTCTCTCTTCTTTCTCCCTCTCCCTTCCACTGACTCGAAAATTAATAAAAATATATCCTCAGGTGAGGATTTTTTAAAAATTACATTCACATAATAGAGACTGTATTGCAACCACAAAAATTTTGTCTTGAAAAGTAACAATACGATTGAATGCTTGCTATGTCATGTTGAGTGGAAAAAGTGATTGCAACATTGTATGTCTGATAAAATCTCACCTCTTGGGAAAAAGACTAAAAGGAAATGTGTCAAAAATAACAGTAGTGATTGAGAGAGTGATGTTACCTTCTTGAATTATTTCTATAACTTAAAATGAAGATTCAATTAACAGCTGTTCTGCCCTGACTAGTGTGGCTCAGTGGGTTGGGCATCATCCCATAAAGTGAAATGTCACCAGTTCAATTCCCAGTCAGGGCACATGCCTGGGCTGCAGGTTTGGTCCCCAGCCATTATATATACAAAAGGCAACCAAAGGATTTTTCTCTCTCACAGTGATGTTGCGTCTCTCTCTCCCTCCCTCACTCCCTCCCTTCCTTCCCATAGCTCTAAAATAAATAAATTAAAAATTTTGAAGCCATTCTAAGCCCTGGCTGGTGTGGCTCAGTGGATTGGTGCCAGCCTGCAAACCCAAAAAGGTCGCTGGTTTGATTCCCCAGTCAGGGCACCATAACCAGGTTGCAAGCCAGGTCTCTTGCCAGGTCCCCAGCTGGAGGCAGGTGAAAGGCATCCACACACTGATGTTTCTCTCCCTTTTTCCCTCCCTCCCTGCCCTTCTCTCTGGAAATAATGAATAAAATATTTTAAAAATAAGGGGACAGAGGGGAGAAAAAAGGGATGGATGTAATATAACAACAATAAAATGAAATTTAAAAAATTTAAAAAAAAAGAAAAAGAAAATGTCATTCTGCCTATATCACTGTGATACTGAACTCACTGTCTTATTCCCCAAACCTGCTTTTCTGCCACCATTCCCTGTCCTGGCAGAGTCATCTACAGCTGCTTATTTACTCATTCCAGAGCCTCCTTCCCTTGTGCATTTGCCCCAGAGCTTCCCGTTCCCCAGCTGTTGCTGTGCTGGTGGGAGGCCTTGTCTTGTTTCTTTCTCAGTTACGTCAGTGGGACAGAATAGGAGGAAGACACCTTGTCTTCTGGTTTGCCCCTCAATCCTTGTCATAAGACCTCTGCTTGCCTGGGAAGCATTTTTCCATTTTACCCTCATGAGAGTAATGGTCCTTGAAATTCCTTCTCAAGCTGAAGGTGTGTGATGGTAGCTCAGGAAAGTTCATCTTTTGTTAGCGGGGGGGAGGGTTGTTTCTGGCGATCATTTAATACATTGTCTGAGTTAATCTGTCGAAATAATGATTGCATAAACCGGTTTTGTAAATTGCTAATGAGCCACTTTTCTGCATGTCTTCTTGATCCCCAGGGAAGTCCTCCCTGGGCATGGCCCTCTTCCGCCTGGTGGAGTTGTCCGGAGGCTGCATCAAGATTGATGGGGTGAGAATCAGTGATATTGGCCTCGCAGACCTCCGAAGCAAACTCTCCATCATTCCCCAGGAGCCCGTGCTGTTCAGTGGCACTGTCAGGTGAGTGCCCCTTGGCTCTGCACCTCCTGTCAAGGCCAGGTGGGCATGTTAGAGCCTCCACCTGGGACCAAGATCTAGTGACTGCAGCCTAGTACTTTTCCCACTTCTCCGTGTGCTCCCCATTGCAGAGGGATGGGGCAGCTGTGCTGTACAGGGCCCCTCATTCGGGAAATGGAGCTCAGAAGCCCTGCGGCATGATGGTGAGCAAGTCAGAGAGAGCCGTGCACAGGTCTCCACTCTGTGGCTTCGGACAACTATTTGACCACTCCTAAACTTGTTTCCTCATCCTTTAAGGCCTGTTCTTGTGACGATGGAGTAAATGTGTACAAATTAAACAAGCACAGAGACCAGCAAATGATGAGCATTCAATAAATGGCAGGAGCCTTTATACCATATCCTCCATCCTCCACACTATTCTCTCTCCTAGGTAGACTGCAAGTTGCCATTCTAATGATGGTTTTAGGCATTACTCCTCATGTTTTCCCATTTTCCAGTATCTTCTCCTACTTGCAGTGCTCCGGAATGATGCCTTTCTGAAATCTGCCAGCATGCCAAAGATAAAATTCTCCTTCCTGACCTGTAACTAAGGAGGAAATCCAACGGAATCTTATTTTGTTTCCTTATACTTTATCCTGCCCTTAGCCTCAAGCGTTTGCCTCCTAAAAGCAATGGATTCCCATAATTTGAGCCTAACCCTATTCAGGTTGCTTCTCTTTCAAAATAAAAAGTTTTAACTACATAATCAACTAGATAGGACTTCTTTTGTTTTTTAATCATTCTGAAAGTAATATTACCATTTCTTCTTCAATTTTTATCAGTTTCCAAAAAAAAAAAAAAATAGTACTAATTTAATTTCAAATAGCAATGGGCAATGTTCACAACTATCTTAAGGACTAGGGCCTTTGCCTTACCCAGTCACATCCCTTTTCTTTGGAAGTGGTGTTTTTAAAAAATTTAATCTTTATTTTATATCTATATATTTTTTCAAATGTGATGGGGTTATTTTATTTTGTTCTGATGCAAGACCAAAGACTTCACTACAGCACAGAAATCAATATGTTAAAAGGTCATGAAAGTAGTGTGGGACATGAAGGTCATGATATACAAACTGGAGGATCCGGTCATTCCCCTTGTAACATGCCACCACACTGTCGCTGAGAACACATTTAAACCAATACTGTGGAACTGAAATGAAATGTGGCACAAATAGGACAACTCCCAGGCATGCCTTCTAGCACGTCCTATATGATGGAGTTGCGATCTCTAGACTTAAGTGTATGGGAGGATTACAATTCTTTGGAAGAATAAAAAGTTCGCACTTGAAATTTCAGACAAGAATTTTAAGGCCAAAACACAGTGGGTTCATTTCTCTCCATCTCCAGGGAGAAATCTGGTGCTTTATTCAAAACCTCATTAAGCTTCTAGTTCAAATCCCAACCCAACCTTGTGACCTCCTACATTGAAGTTCTTTCCATCAATTAAAGCTGATAGGGTCAGTCTGACTCCCGGTCGCAGAGTCTGAGTATAACCCAGTCCAATCAGGCTGGCATTATTTACTTTAGCAGGGAGAGAAGTTCTGCAATCCAACTTGTGTTTAGCAGTGATGCCAAAATGGGTGTTGCTACTGCTGGCTGTCCAGGCAGGTTTATTGACGTTTCAATCTTCTTGTTAACCTTCTGGTAGACAGACCCTCCAAATTCAGTGCCATCATTCACATGACTGTGCAACTGGAAGTCTGCAGCCTTGGAACCCAGAGCGAAATTACTCTGTGACAGTTTGGATTTGGCTGTGTCAAAACTCATCTGGTAGCAAGCCAACCCTCAAAGGCTAACACAGCCCATCCATAGATGGTTGGGCCAGAAAAATCTGTATCAACATTACTGCCAAGGCTGAAACAATCCCATTTATAGGCCTTCAATTTCCCACTCTTCTTTCCTGTATTCGGTACAAATATGGCATCAAGAGTAAGTTTCAACCCATCGGCCAACTTATTCTCCTAAGAGATTTCTGTTCCAAGAGTAATGTCTGTGTTCCATTATTGGGTGAAGATAAGTCCATAGTTACAGATCTTACATTTGGTCTCTAGGTGGCCCGAAGCTTTCCCTGTATCAGCACCAGAAGTAGAAAATTCCACTCCACTACATGACTTGGTTCTGAGGTCTATTTTGACTATGCCAAACCCATAGACCTAGTTGAAAACATCCTTAGCAGCCTTTCCTAGGTCACAGAAAGTTGGGGTTTTACACATATCTCCACCCAGAGAGCAAGTACTCTGCCAGGGCAACGCTCTATATTTTTTCCATTATCATTTAGGCCGCTTATACTGCCCTTCCCACAGTGACCGTGACCTCACTCACTCAGGGAGGAGGTTTGGTAGATACACTGAATTTTCACCTACTTTCATTGAAGGTCAGAACTCACGGCTGTGTTTATTTGGGCACTTCTCTAAAACACTGATGAATTTGGACAGCATAAACTCCATCTGTTGATGAAAATAAGTCATTCCCTTTGAGTACTGAGATAACAAGGACAAATAGCAACATGAAAAGAGAATTAGAATGGATTGAGAATTCAGACCTAAAAATAAGAAATTGAGAGGTATTGCCAAATCTTCTGTCCCTTCCTATGTATCTCTACTTTTAGATGTCATAGGAGTACCTTTGAGAATAAAATTGGCTTTATAATTTTTGACTCAGGACAAAACACTTATTTCTCTTCATTTTTTTAACTATGATTTGGAAGAGAGGAAGTGAGGTATGCTGAATATTAGACTTCTGTGGAATATGCTGCCACCAAAGAGCCTCAGTGTTCATTTCAGAATTTTACAACCTTTCATGTGGCTCTGGAATCAGGGCTTCTAGGGTTCGTGCTAAGAATTGACCTGTTGGCCTGTGCAGCTGGTATTTGGAGAATATCCTGGAAGCACAGCTTTGGGGGGAGTTGCAACCATTTGTTATCAGCCTAGAGGCATGTTGCCACCTGACGCACAAGCTCAGGAGTTGGTGCGCTGATGCCCTGAGTATTGGTTGGTGAGGTCAGAGTGCCATTTGGTCGTCAGCTGTGCGAATGTAGGAAATCCTAAGTTTCGTTTCTGCTCTCTGTAAGTTTGGCTCTTTGAGTTAGCAGTAGGCACTGAGGACAAATAAAATCCCAGACATTCTGTCCTCCCTCTATGCTCTCAGATTCCTTATAGAGTCCAAAGAACAGCCAGCATTTGAAGTCCTTTTGCTTTTCTTAGAAAATTAGAAAGCCTACGTAACGAATTTCCCAAAACAAGGGAAGGATAGATCAGGTGCTTCCTCAGCTTCCTCCTCGATACTCTGAATTTGGAGGCTGTATCTAAGTCACCATTAATCAGCATTATGGGTGAGTACGTCTTCTTAAAATATCAACATGTGGTTAAAACATAAAGAACTCTTAGAGGGAAAGCAAGGTAAAGCCAAACTCAAACAGACAAAACTCAGAAAAGTCCCAAGATAAAGTGTCTGAAGTCTTCTACATAAAAATACAATCTAAATCACAGACCAGTCCTTTGGGGGCACGGCCCCTCCTAGATTAGCCACAATCTCAGTCCCTTCCAGTGGCTGCATCCAGCTCTCCCTTACCTGGCTACCTGGGTTTGAGCTGCAAGGCCTTTGCGTCCGTGGCCAGTCCCTTTCCCCCTGCCATTTGCCCGAGTAATTGACTCCAGGAAGAGAGGTCCCTCCTCATCCCACCCTCAACACTTCCGCTGACCTTCCCTCTTTTGTGGCCCTAGGAATGCTTTTCCTTCCTTTCACCAGAACTGCCTGTGCTTTCTGAGACCAGGAAGCCTACCTCTGGCTGCTGCCGCAGCCGGCCCTAGCTGGAGTGCTTTCCATCCTTGTACACAATCTGCAGCCTAGCCAGGCTGGTGGTTAGTCTGCCCCTCAGTAACTGACTGGTGGCCTCAGCTGTCACTGTGGTCTGTCTCTGAGTCTCTGTCTCTCTCTGTGGGAAGGGTATCTTCTCATCACCTGGAGCATCTCCGCATGGCCTCCATTCATTAGCAAGAAGCAGTGTTCTCGTTTCTTCCTAGTTGGATGCCCTCTCTCCTTTTCCATTTGCCCATTACTTTTTTTTCTTTAACTTTGAGGACTCTCTCTAGCCCTCACTTCAACAACAGTCCACAAGCGACTCCTGTTTTGGTTCATTCTGGACCCAACGACCTTCAGACAAGCCTTTGGCACTCTAGGTGGAATGGAAGGTGCTCCAGATTTACAGCAGGTTCTTAGAATCTCAGGGTCTTTTAGTTGTCTCAGTTGCCTGTTTGTTTTAAGAGGCTCCCTTTTCCTTTTCCTTTTTCTTTTACAGTCTTAGTCCCTGTGGAACTGGTAAGGACTTATTTTTTAAAAAGATCATTTCAGTGCACCTTCCTTGAGGCACACCCACTTGAATCAGCTTGTCAAGCGAATTTTCTTTTTCCTCAACTCTAATGATCCCTACCAGGCTTACAACCAGGGGGCAGTGAGCAGTGGCAGCCCATCCCAGGCTCGCCCCCTAAACCTGTGTCCCAGGCCCCCTTTTCTCCGACATCCCAGTGAGTTGCCAACAGCCCCGCCCAGTCTCTCTTCTGTTGCTGCTTCTATTCCACGCCCTTCCTTGTTTCCCTGTCTGGAGCTTTAATAAATGTATTCTCAACATAAAAACATAAAGGACAAGTTTACAGTTTCAGATGATCAACAAGCCAGATCTTTCATTAAGAGGGCTCTTAGATAGCGTGCCTATGGAGAGCAGTCTTCCCTGTCTGAACCTTCACAGATAGGATTTTATCAGAACAACTTCTCATCCTGATAGTAAAAGATCCTGAGATTATTGTGCAGCTTGGAAGATGCATTGACTATATGAGTCAGAAAGCCACCAAACGTTGGAACCAAGACCTGTAATGTGTCCACATGGACCTTGTCAGTTTAACAGCTGCCAGTTAATGAGCATCCGCCATGTTCCAGGCATTGTACATGTACTGTCTAATGTTTACAGCAACCTACCATGCCATATCCCTCTGTCCCCATTTTATAGGTAAGGATACTGAGGAGCCATTAGTCTAAAGTCATGTAGATGGTAGGAGGCAGAGCAGGGATCTGAGTCCAGTCCGTTTGGATCCTCTGTGTGTACACACCCTCCCTTTGTGACTTGTATATCTGCATTTCTTAATTTTTCTATATTATTATAAAAGTTCAAGCAAAATTTTATAAAAAGGAAGGTCTTTCCTCAGAGACAGAAGCAGGCATCTCAATTTCCACCTTTGGCCAGTTAGGGAATGAGCCCTCTGTAACCCCAAGGGATTCCAGCCCTCCTTCTCCCACGTGTGTTTCGCCTTTTCCCCTGATAGCCCTGGCAGTGGGTCCATTCCATGTCGGCCCACTGATTGAGAAAGCCCTCTGATGTTTCTCCCTAGATCAAATTTGGATCCCTTCAGCCAGTACTCCGAAGACCAGATCTGGGATGCCCTAGAAAGGACACACATGAAAGAATGTGTAAGTAGGAAGCTGGGAGGAAGCTCCGCTGCAGTTTCAGGGGTGGAAATGCAGGGGTGCCGTGGCCAGTCCCCAGCCTGGCCTGTCCCTCCACCTGCAGGATGTCTGTGGAGGGACACCAGAGCAGGGCTTCTCAGGCATTTCAGAAAGGGTATAAAAGTCGATTATTTCCTGACCCCCATCTCTTCTCCCCTGTCCCCTGCTCATGGTCATATTGCTGCCCTTACTACCCGTTGATTGAGGAGATATAAATGACAATCGCTCAGAATTCAGTAACACTTTTAAATTAATTTTTATTTTATTAACCATAACAGTAGAACATGCTTCTGGAGTATATATACATATATATGCAAAAGATGCATCATTTGTTGAGTCCACAGAAAGCATGCAGTATGGATATGGATTCACAGGTCCCTTACGGTAGCTCAGCAGGCCCCTCCAAGGGCCAAAATCTACAAATGGACCCCGTCACCTGGAGGAAAAGGGCTCCTGTCCCTGCTTAAGTCAAGCTCAGGATCCCCTGTCCTAACTCATCTAGATGGTCTCTGCTTCCCTCCCTTTTAGGTCGAACTTTCTCAGATAATTTCATTTGAAGAATAGGTTTCATGGCTTACAGAAAGTTTGACAGCCATGGACCTGCAGCTTCACACTTCAGAAGGACAGAAATTTTATTTACCCACCTCACATCACATAACCATATTTTCAGTGGTTCCAAAGCCAGGCCCACTATATACCAGGCTCTGAGGACATGGGAATATTGGAATTTCCAGGGCATTTTGAGAGTATGAGGCTAACAGCGTAGTATATTTGCAATAGAAACTGTCCTAGAAAATTTGGGTCCTAGCCCTGGCAGGTGACTCAGTGGATAAGGCACCGACCTGCGTACCCAATGGTCGCTGGTTCAATTCCCAGCCAGGGCACATAACCAGGTTGCAGGCCAGGTCTCCAGCCAGGTCTGTAGTTGGAGGCAGGTGAAAGGCAACCACACGCTGATATATCTCTCCCTCTCTGCCTCCCTCCCTTCCCATCTCTCTAAAAATAATAAATAAAATCTTTTAAAAAAAAGAGAAAATGTGGGTCCTGGTGCACATGATCGTCACACCTGCACCTTCTTTTTAGATGAGCCAGGTTGCCAGCTAGTAATTCTTTCTATGTTACAGGATCATTTACCTTTAGCCATTGGATTTGTGACAAAATTTAGGTTTGGGTTTTTTTTTTTCCAAATTTTACTTTCTTACTCTTTTAACTTCTACTTCTTTCTCCCTAGATTGCTCAGCTACCTCTGAAACTTGAATCTGAAGTGCTGGAGAATGGGGAAAACTTCTCAGTGGGGGAACGGCAGCTCATATGCATAGCGAGAGCCTTGCTCCGCCACTGTAAGGTGAGGCCCACTGTAAGGTGAGGCGGTGGTGGGTGCTGGGAAGGGCAGTGGCAGGAAAGAGCCCGGAGGTGGGAGAGCAGCCTTTTCCCTGCAGCATGCCTGGGCTCTGAGCCCAGGGGCATTCCTGAATTAACCCTGACATAATTTGAGTACACGAGCATTTTCTGTTTGTTTGCTTTTATTTTTAACATCCTGAGCCTTCAATTTCCAAGGGCAGCTTTTGTTTTTGGCCAACAGTTATAGTACTGGAAACTGTAGGCTTAGAAGATTTTACAACTGCAAGACACATCCCTGTCATCAGATCCATTCCCCTCATTGTAGACAGTGGGAGGGAGAGGTCCAGAGAGATTACTGTGTGTGTTTGGAGTCAGAGCAAGTAGGGTGAGTATTTTGTTAGATGAGTATTACACGAATATCCCTTTATTTATGGAAATCAGGGCAAACATATAGGTTGGATGTTGTATCAATTCTAAACAAAACAATATCTTTACATATACCTACTCAGAAAAAAACAATATATGGTATAAAATTCAAATGGTAAAATATGTTTTAGTAAAATCTCAATTAACCAAAATGCATAAGAAAGTGGTTGGATCCTCTTTCCCCTCTCTTCCCCGGCAGATTCTGATTCTTGATGAGGCCACAGCAGCCATGGACACGGAGACAGACTTACTGATCCAAGAGACTGTCCGAGAAGCCTTCGCCGACTGCACTATGCTGACGATCGCCCACCGCCTGCATACGGTCCTGGGCTCTGATAGGATTATGGTGCTGGCCCAGGGACAGGTACTGAGCCCCTGGTGGACCTGGGCTGAGCATGTGGCCTTGCCTGGGAGGACTGGGCTGATTGGCATCTTAGCATGGTTCTGAGCATTCAGGAAAGCAGCCGTAGCAGCTCTAGTCTGGTTGCTTTGGGGGCAGGGGGCTGAGGGATGGTACAGCCCCCTCCCAACAAGGGACTGAGTTAGAGGCACTCTCGGGTTCTCATTTTGCTAGGCACTCTCGGGTTCTCATTTTGCTTTACTACCTGTTCTTTCTTTCTTTCTTTTTTTTAATTTAATTTTATTGTTGTTGTTTTACATCCATCCTACCTGTTCTTTCATCACTTGAAAACAGCAGCACTCTGACTTAGGTCTGAGAGCATGCTCAGTTAGCAATTAATTCACATACACAAGAAATGCCCAAGACGTATGGAGACCAGCGCCATGTGCTGTGTGCTGTTTGCAGTCACGTAGTGGTTCCTGCTGTTCTGAGCTTTCCCGGACTGGCCTAGCCTTGCCTTCTTCATTTCCCACTTTCCTTGCAGGTGCTGTTAGCTATAGATAATCTTGCATCCCCTAAACTTTTTCACCTCTGTGTCTTCGCTCATATAGTTCCATCTACCTCTTGTTCCCTTTCCCATATCTACCTGCTTATATCCTGCCTGTCCCTCAAGAAAGCCAGTGTCTGCCTGTCCCCTCACGGTACAGTGTCAGCTCTGGCACCCAACATCATACCCTCAGACAGCCAGCCCTAAAGAAGATTACTTGTCCTTCGGCCTGCCTCGATCAGGGAGGACAGTCTTCTCTAGAAGCACCCCCGGGAGCCTTCTTCCCTTACACCTCCTTGGCCAAGGTTGTCTCCTGTGCCTTTGCCCTGCAGCAAGGGAGGCTGGGAAAGTATGTGGCATTTCAGCCAACATCATGGAGGCACAGCCAGCATCTTGTTCACTTTGCTGCTGTGATAATGATTTTCGGTGACTGTGTAGAACTCCAGCATAGGAATGGATAATTGGCTGAGTCTTTCCCTTATTTCCTTTTTTTCCTGCCAACTAGGTATCCTGAGCTATTCCTTTGCCATCTGGAGGTTTGGATCAGCTTGCATAACAAGATGGCATTTGCCTGCTATGCCTTTGACTTGAGCGGCAGTGTTTTCCCTTGCAGCTCATATACCTTGTCATTTGATTCCTTCACAGCTAAGGCTGAAGGAATTAGGTAAAGGAGGTCTAGCGGTCTCTCTCCAACCTCTCCCTTTACCCTGATTAGTTTAAAACAGGAAAAGAAAGAACCCGTTTGGGAATGGCAGGGCTAATCGAATTGTTACCCTGATTCCATCCTCAGGAGCCTTTCAGGCTGGCCCCCTTCCTGAGCAATGGGTTCTCTGCATCACCCCAAGTGTCCCCAAGTCACATTCTAATGCCATCTCCTCCCTTTGCAGGTGGTGGAGTTTGACACCCCATCGGTCCTTCTGTCCAATGACAGCTCCCGGTTCTACGCCATGTTTGCTGCTACGGAGAACAAGATCGCTGTCAAGGGCTAACTCCTCCCATCGCTGTGGAGCCCCTTCCTTCGGAGCATCGCCTTCCCCGCCTGGGGTGGGGCCGGTGCTTTTCCTGTCCTGCCGAAACCTTGCCTTTCCCGATGTTATCTTTCGCACAGCAGTTCAGGATTGGCTTGTGTGTTTCACTTTTAGGGAGAGTCATATTTTGATTATTGTATTTATTCCACATTCATGTACACAAAATTTAGTTTATGTTCTTAATTGCACTCTAAAAGGTTCAGGGAACCGTTATTATAAATGTATCAGAGGCCTATAATGAAGCTTTATACGTGTAGCTATATCTATATATAATTCTGTACATAGCCTATATTTACAATGAAAATGTAAGCTGTTTATTTTATATTAAAATAAGCACTGTGCTAAAGCAGTGCAAATTCCTTTCTATCATTTTTGTACAGTTTGCTGTACTGGAGAACTGGTTTTGCTATTAGATGATAGGAAGGGTAGCGTATTGTTCTTCACTAGCTGGCTGTTTCACGGTGCCAGGTTTTCTGGGTAATCAGAAAAGGAAGACGTGGCAATCGTGGTTCCACAACCGCTGCTCTGCCACAACCCCCACAACCACTCCTGGACAGGGTGGGGTAGAGGGGACCGCCCAAGGCCATGCAGTGCCGTGAATTCTCAGGGCTCCTGCTTTCTGTCCTGGTGTCACTTCCCTGTTTCTGTCAGGAGAGCAGTGGGGCAAAGCCCCAGACCCCTTTCACTCCCCTTGTCAGGAATGCAAATCACAGAAACATTCCTCAATGGGAGGGAGTTTCTTTCCTGCCTTCCTCTTTTTGCTGTTGTTTCTAAACAAGAATCAAGTCTATTCACAGTGTCCCACTGCCTCAGGTTCCTAACGCTGGCCACTGCACAGAGCTCTCCGGCTCCGGGACCTGTGGGTCCCAAACCCTGGAGCCAACTGCTGCTTTTTCCGGTGGTACTTCTTCGTTTGCCTGGTCCCACACCTCCACAGTCCAGTGACAGGGTTCAGGATTTTGTGGGTCTGTTTCCTTTCCTCACTGCGGTTGTCGCACAGTCTCTTTCTCTCTCCAAAGTCTGCGACTTTTAAGCAGCTCTTGCTAATCAGTGTCTCACACTGGTGTAGAAGTTTTTTGTACTGTAAAGAGACCTACCTCAGGTTGCTGATTGCTGTGTGGTTCAGTGTGTTTCTGCAAACCCCCTCTGTGCTGTGGGGCCAGTAGCTCAGGTGGGTGTGGTCGCTGCTGTCATCAGTTGAATGGTCAGCGTTGCATGTCGTGACCAACTAGACATTCTGTCGCCTTAGCATGTTTGCTGAACTCCTTGTGGAAGCAAAAATCTGAAAAAGTGAATAAAGTTATTTTGGATTTTGTAAAACTTTTGGCGTATAAAATAGTTCTCCGTGGATAGGCGCCGGCCTGCGAACCCAAAGGTCACTGGTTCAATTCCCAGCCAGGGCCCATAACCAGGTTGCAAGCCATGTCTCCAGCCAGGTCTGTAACTGGAGGCAGGTGAAAGGCAACCATACATTGATGTTTCTCTCTTTGCCTCCCTCTCTTCCCCTCTCCCTAAAAATAATAAAATCTTTTTTAAAATAAAAATTAGAATTAAAAAAAAAAAGTTCTTTTGGAAGGAAGTAAGGTGTCTTTGAATGACTTTGGAATACTAGAGCCTGGCTGTAAACGTCCAGTGATGGAGATGTCTGTCAAGGGCAAGTAGTGGAGCTGGTTGGGTGCAGGGGACATGAGGCCCAGCAGGCCTGACACAACCTGTGGCAGGTCCTAGTCCGGAAACTTGTGTCCTGGGCATGGTCACCAAGTAAGGCTCCTGTGCTTCCAGGAAAGGGGCTGGGCGTGGGGAGGGTCAACACTTCAAACAATATCATCACCCTCTCAGCCAATTCACTCATCTTAGCTCATTGAGATTTTAGTACCCATTCAAAAGGGTCATCATTCTAGATTTTCTCAATACAGTGTATTGAATGCAGCCAAGAAAACTTTTAAACTCTTACGTACTGGTTCCGCTGACCATCAGCAAAAATCATCTCTTAAACTCAACCCTTTTTATAAACTACTTCAAAACACAGCGGCTTGGCTCTAGTTACAAACTTTGTTCCACATTTCAAGCGCTCAGGAGCCACACGTGGCCTGTGGCCCCTGCGTTGGACAGCACCAGTATAGAACGCTGCCTTCACTGCAGGAATTCTGCAGGGCAGCGCTGATAGGAGCAACCACCTCTGATGCCCTGGACCTACCTCCCCTGAAGGGCAGCGGGAAGAGCCACTAAGTTGTCCTGTTCAAGCTCTGTTGCACCGTGACACCAGCTTCCCCTCCTTTCAGTTCTGTTCTCTTATCTCTGATCTCCTCCCACCCTCTCTTAACCTGCTTTTCCCCCCTTAAAGGAGGCCTTTTCCCATCTCTGCCCGCTCCCTTGTCTCTCTGTGCATGGATTCTTTCACTGCCACGAGACAGAGTTCCACTGTGGGCTTGGCCTCCCCTCAGTACCGGGTCTCCGCTGCCTGCTGAATGCCTCCACCGGGCATCTCCCAGGTGCCTCAGACTGCCTCTTGGAAATCAGTGCTCCTTAGTCTTCGGGCGAGAAGCAGTGAATTATTTGAACACTCCTGCACCTTCCCAACAAATTCAGCCACTTCCAGGCCCTGTGCATCACCACCACCCACCTTCCTCCCTCTGTTCAAACTGTAATTACAGCCTTATAACTAGTCTCCCTGCCTATCAAGGTCCCTCTGGACCATTGTACGATATTGACTGCTGACAACACGCAAAACAAAAAATGGAAGTTGGTGAAATACTTCACAGCCCAAGTGCCCATCTGTAGGTGAGTGGATACAAAAGGCTGTGGTACATTTTACACAATGAAAAACTGCTCAACCATAAAAGAAGGGACTCGTACCTTTTGCCACAGCATGGGTAGACCTGGAGTTATTGTGCTAAGTGAAATAAGCCAGTTAGAGAAAGACAAACACCATAGGACCTTGCTTATATGTGGAATCTAATGAACAAAATAAATGGATGAAAAAGAGACAGAAGCATGGTAACATGAAACAGAATGACAGCTGTCAGAGGGGAGGAGGGTTGGGAGACTGGATGAAAGACGATGAAGGGATTAAGCAAAGAAACATAACACTGAGACACAGCCAACTGAGTGTTGATGGCCAGAGGAAAGGCAGGTCGGAGGTGGAGGTGGGCAAAGGGAAGATAAACAGGGATGGAAAGAAACTGCTTTGGGTGATGGTCACACAATATAGTTTGCAGATGATGTTTTTGTTGAGCTGAACACTTGAAACCTGTATGGTTTTATGAAGCAATGTCACCCCAATAAATTCAATTTTAAAGAAAGACAGACTAAAAAAATAAAAAAAGAAAGACAGACTTGATTAATAATTGCTCAAGTCTTCAGGGGGCAGTCAGTTGCTTATAAAGTGGTCCATACTCCTTAGCTTGGCCATTACGGTACCCATCATTTGGCTGTAACCCTCTTTTTCTACTCAGCATTCCTAAAAGCAGACCAATGTTTTCGGTTTTATTTTATATATTTTTAAAGAGACTTTATTTATTTTTAGAGGGAGGTGAAAGGAGGAAGAAAGAGGAGAGAAACATCAATGTGTGGCTGCCTCTTGCATGCCCCCAACCGGGGACCTGGCCTGCAACCCAGGCATGTGCTTTGACTGGAAATTGAACCTGTGACCCTTTGGTTCTCAAGCCAGCACTCGATCCACTGAGCCACACCAGCCAGGGCAACAGTTTTAAATCTTTGCAGTTTCCTCAGCCTTGAACCCCTTGGTCATCTTGTCAAATAAAGCCATGTTTATCTTTTTAAACTCAGTTCAAATACTGTTTCCTCCACAAAGCCTTTCTCTTCAAACAGAATTCCTCTGGGTTCCTACAGTCCTTTGCTTCCACAGCTACTTAAGGTTTTGTTTGCTTTTATTTGGTATATTCTAGTTGATTATTTTCTTATATTTCTGCCCATGAATTTTAAACTTCTTGAAGGCAGCAAATCATCTTAATTTTGTATAATTTATCATTTCTGGTGTATTACGTGTTACATATAGTAGGAGCTTAATAAGTATCTCACTACTCAACTGACTCTTGAGTATTGCCTATACTTGGAGGCTCGAAGAATATGTGTCAATAAAAATCAGCATTGTAGACTTTCATTCTGGTCGTGGCAAAAAGAAATCTGATCACTTCAAAGAGACAGAGGAGTGGTATCAAGGAAAAGAGACCGTTGTGTGGAATGACTTCAGGAATGCCAGAGGGAGAATGCCCAGTATTTGGGGAATGACTTAGTGAGGTGACAGCTCCTTTCCTACCCGGCTTCTAGTTGATCACCCAGAAATAGGGCTTAGCATTGAAAGTAATGAGACAAGGGGGCACAGAAGGCCTCAGTTAATGAAACCTTACCTTGCGCGATGGTTACCTGCCCCATTGTGCACCACTTTTCTTTTCATAACTTTTTCCTGATTATAAAACTAATGCTTGTGGAAAGGTGCAATGAAGAAACCAAAACTTGCCTGTGCCCTACTGCGCAGAGTGTACGTGTTTTCCGAACATGGCTGCAGCAGCATCTCCCCACTCCCACCTTATCCTCACCGTGCTCTCCTACAGCATGACCTTGACAGTCTCCCATCAAGAAGTGGAGTCTGTTTCTCTACCCCCTTGAATCTGGGTGAGCTTTGTGACTATTTTGACCAACAGAATATGGTAACGCTGTGCCAGTTCTACACAAAGCCTATTTGTAGCCTGATAGCTCGCACTTCTGCCTCTCAGAAGCCAGCCACCTTATAAACAGTGCAAATATACTAAGGCCACCCTACGGTGAGATTTACAAGCCACATGCAGAGTTCCTAGAGGACAGAATATGGAGATAAAGTGAGGCCAGGGAGTGGCATCAGACATAGGAGTAAAGAAGCCACTTTGGAAGTGAAACCTCCAGTCTCAGCCACCTCAGCTGATGCCACATAGATCAGAGATGAACCACCAACTGAACCCTTCCCAAAACCCTGAGCCAAATAAAATGCTCTGTATTTTTTTTATTATTTTAGAGAGAGGAAGGGAGGAGAGAGAGAAACATTGATTTTATTGCTCCACTTATTTATGCATTGGTTGATTCCTATATGTGCTCTGACTGGAGATTGAACCCACAACTTTGACATATTAGGATGATGCGCTAATCAACTGAGCTACCTGGCCACAATTCTATGACAAATGTGGATTGATAAATATGTCCTGAAAAGCCTGGATCCTGATAGCCTCATTAGAAGCATAGCTCTAGCAGTATGCCCATTCCTTCTGGCTCCCATTAGGGAGATGGTATGTATTTAGGTAGTGGTAGAGTGAAGGGGGGTGCTCTTTTCCTGGAATCTTCTCCCTCAGGTTTGAGCTCAGCACTCTTCCTGGGCTCAGGTAAGCTCCTGCCCACCTTCTCAGGTGGACTCAGCCTGGGAAGACTAAGCCAGGTGCTGCCCAAGCGAGAACAGTCAGAATTAGGAATTGGTTTCCCTCAGCCATGGCACAGCCACTTCCTGAAGGCAAGCACCATCACCCACCCAGGACGGCCCAGTGGCCAACCAGGCTTCACAGGCACATGGACAAAGCCTTGAAGAAATCAATGGAAGTGTTTTGCCCGAAGCAGCCTCCATGTACATTTCCTCTGTAAGCCCAGCATGTGGACAAGATTGGCCACATACCATGTGCTGCAGTCACTGGCATTCATATATAGATAAGGAAACCAATGATGGGCTAAGAGAAGTGATTGATACCTTGGGAAGGCACGTGCCATCCACCCATTCCTAGGTCTGATAGAATTCTGCCCAAAATCACCCACCCCAGTCTCACCATGTTGTACTCACAGAAAGACCACTACTCCTTTGGTTTTAATACTTTGTCCTGGGCGACTACTGGGGTCACCCTCAGAAAAAGGCGCATGAAGAAAGCTGCTGGCACATCTTCCAGGAAATCTCTTTTGACGACATTATCTACTAGGTAATAACCTAAACAAATATCCCTTCCAGAATGTGGTATCAGGAAAATTATCCACTTCTGAATGAAGATTCTGGAACATAGTGTTTTTCCCTTCTTCTTATTTTTTTTTTTTTTAAGATTTTATTTATTATTTTTAGAGAGAGGGGAAGAGAGAGAGAGGCAGAGAGGGAGAGAAACATCAGTGTATGGTTGCCTTTCAGCTACCTCCAGCCACAGAACTGGCTGGAGACCTGGCTTGCAACCTCATTAATATGCCCTGGCTGGGGAATCGAACCAGCGACCTTTGGGTTCACAGGCCGGCGCCTTAGCCATTGTGCCACCAGCCAGGGCCCCTTCTTATTTTGACTGTTTAGGAAGCTCACACACTGCAAGTACATTTATCTTCAATTATTTCCCTTATCCTTCATAAGATTTTGGTCTTTCCTTTTGACTGTCTTGAATTTATTTATTTAAAAATATTTTATTTATTATTTTTAGAGAGAAGGGTAGGGTGAGAGGCAGAGAGGGAGAGAAACATCAATGTATGGTTGCCTTTCACCTGCCTCCAACTACAGACCTGGATGGAGACCTGGCTTGCAACCTGGTTATGTTGCCCTGGCTGGGGAATCGACCTTTGGGTTCACAGGCCGGCGCCTTATCCACTGTACCACCAGCCAGGGCTTTTGAATATATTTAACATTTTAAATAAAAGCTGCCATAAATCTTGTTTGCTCAATAATAAAGACATAATTCTGGGCCCGGCTGGTATGGCTGTTAGTTGGAACACCATCCTGTAACCAAAAGATTGCAGGTTCTATTCCTGGTCAGAGCACCTACTTAGGTTGCAGGTTTGATTCCTGGTCCAGTGTGTATAATCCCCGGTCCAGTACCTATGGAAAGAGGCAACCAATTGATGCTCCTCTGTCACATTGATGTTTCTCTCTCCCTTCCTCTCTCCATGCGGCTCTCTAAAAGCAATGAAAATATGTTCTTGGATGAAGATATTCTTTTAAAAAGACATCATTCTGGTTTGATGAAGAATTCTACTGTCCCAGGAGCTCTTTGAAGGCAGCCTCATTGGGATATGGGTGTGCCTGTGTGTGTGTGTGCCTGTGGGGATATGGGTGTGCCTGTGTGTGTGTGTGCCTGTGGGGATATGGGTGTGCCTGTGTGTGTGGGGGGGGATATGGGTGTGCCTGTGTGTGTGCATGTGGGGATATGGGTGTGCCTGTGTGTGTGCATGTGGGGATATGGGTGTGCCTGTGTGTGTGTGTGTGTGTGTGCGCGCGCATGTGGGGATATGGGTGTGCCTGTGTGTGTGCATGCAGGGAGCATATCAGCTGCCCTTTGCCACGCTCTCCAGGCACCAAGCCTCCTACTGAGTCCTGGGTTAACACCCCTGGGGTGAGGTAGTTCCATGGAGAGTGGCCCCTACCCTGGAGTTCACGTTGCGGTGGGAAGGAGAGGTAGATATATGAAAGAAAAAGTCCGGGCACGTGTGAAAGGAGTAGCATGTAGGAGCTCCCGTAAAGAGGGCTCTGGTCTACTCGAACAGAGGAGTCGCGAGCACTGGCAGACGGAGCTTTGGTGGGACCCACCAGGTCCTTCTATCAGTGAGTCCACCTCACTCAATGACATCTCGGGACTTGAAGCCGTTGGGTGACACTGTGGGGAGAGTGGGCAAATCCAAACACCTGTGTAGCACCTGGCTCTGCAGCCATACCATCTCCTCCCTTCCCTTCTTTATCTCCTCCTCCATTCCTGGTGAGAACTCTTCAAGTCCGGTTGATGTCCTGGGCGGAGGGACGTAGAGCCCACCTTGAGGGCACCAGGCCCATGAACCTGACAGCCCCTCAGTGCCCCTCGCTGGCTAATCAGAGCCCCAGCCCCAGCTGATTGGGAAGGTTGTGCTGGGGTCTCCCCTCCCAATTGGGGTGAAAGCCAGATGGCCTAGGCCTGGGAGGATGAGAAGGGCTGCTGACTGTCCCGCAACCTGGGCCTAGGGGTCATCAGCAGCAATGGCCACATGTGGTGGCAACAGAGGTGTTTCTGCCTGGTGACCCTGGCAGGGCCTAGGCAAGCTGGGGCTGCAGCTGCAGCTGCAGGAGGAAACAGCAGCACTGACTGAAGACCTTCCACCGGGATCAGGGCAACGACGGGCCGGCGGCAGGCTGGGGCATGCCCACCCAGTCCCCACACTGCCAATATGTAGCTGCGGAGGAGGCTGAGCCTCCTCTGTGTGCCTGTGTGTGCACATGTGCTTACACAAAGTGGCAGGCCCTTTGTGGGTCCAGGAGGGAATTTGAGACACATCACTGAAGTGGGAGTACCTACAAGGTGGGTGGATACAGGCATAGGATGCCCAGCCCACTGGGAAGACGGAAGCCCTTCCTCTCTGCAGGTGAGGAAATGTCCTCCCCCAACATCTCAGGCCTGTTACACCACCAACCCTTCCCACATACTGTTCCCTCCCTGAAACATCCTAACCCGCATTCCTCCCCTCCCTGTGAAAACCACTGCTCCTTTCAGACTGAGGTCACCTGTGCTGAGAAGCACCCCCCCAACTCCCAGGGATAGCCAGTCCCTGCACCCTTTATTTCTAGCTGTGACATGCCTGCCCCACATGTGATTGCCATTAATAGAGTGCCTGCCTCTCACACCTCTCTCTGAACTCACAGAAGGTGCTCAGGGAGCATTGGTGGAGGGAATGCATGAAGAGTGAGGGAGTGAATGAATGAGTGGGAACACATGAAGGAGTCGATGAGTGATGCTGACAAGACTAGAAGCGCATTCAGACAGTGCCCTTCTTGCCTTGTCACCTTGAGCCCTGCCCCGTGCTCTCAGGTAGGCCCTTCAACCCTCAGGCACCCATTGTCAGGGCAGAGTCCAGAGTCATTGGGCCATCGTGTTCAGCCGCCACTTCCTCTTGGAGGATCCCTTCTTCCAGGAGCGGAGTCAAGTCACTGACTTTGGCCTGGCCAGGGTATCTGGGGTGGGGGGTGGGGGTGGGGGGCGGAGTGGCGG
>PVIW01003135.1:0-153824 GCA_004026585.1 Noctilio leporinus | reverse complement strand
TTATGTGCCCTGGCTGGGGAATCGAACCTGCGACCTTTGGGTTCGCAGGCCGGCGCCTTGTCCACTGTGCTACCAGCCAGGGCTTACATTACTCTTAATGACCCAGAATGTTCCACCAAATCCAAGTGGTAATTCTTAACCGTTATTGGTGAACATGTAGTGTATTTGCAATTGATGTGCCTTAGGCTTGATCTGTATTTTGTATTATTTCCTTAACAGTAATTCTAGTAGAAATACTTGTCTTGTTTCTTTCATTTTTTAAAAAGAGTTTATTTATTATTATTTTAGAGAGAAGGGAAGGGAGAGAGGCAGAGAGAGAGAGAGACATCAGTGTATGGTTGCCTTTCACCTGCCTCCAGCTACGGACCTGGCTGGAAACCGGGCTTGCAACCTGGCTATTTGCCCTGGCTGAGAATTGAACCAGCGACCTTTGGGTTCACAGGCTGGCAGCTATCCATTGAGCCACTAGCCAGGGCTGGTGTGTGTGTGTGTGTGTGTAATAGACAGGGAAACATCAGCTTAGAGAGCTCAAGTAACTGCCCCAAACAAACACTCTGTAATGGACTGAGTTTCAAATTCATGCCCCTCTGATTCCAAAGCTTTTGCTTTTTCCACCTCCTGCCATTTGTATTGCTCCCCAAATACCTCTCTCTGTAAGTAAATGAGCCAGTGTGTGAGGTGGAGATGTTTTGCATTGTCCATCGGCCTGCCAGATTGGCTGATACTGAACTGTCCCTGGCAGTAACTGGCCACCAAGTCCATAGGGTTGATGTATGTCTTGCAGGATGTGAGGACAAGACCGTGTCATCCACTCATCTGGCTGCTGGCCTGGCAGGATACTCTGGATCCTGGCTGTCTAAAAGCTGTGCCAAATTCAGTCAGGTTTCAAAGGAGGGAACCAGAGTGCAGCCCTGTTTAATACCATTTGGGATTAGAAATTTCCTTATTAAGAGTTCATTCCTGCCAATTTGATTCTGGGAGTTGTTCTGTGATAAGAGCTCCAGGGGGCTATTAACAGCCTGGAATCAATATTGAGCTTTTCCAGCATGAGTGAGAGATGTCTCCTGAAAGCAGAATCAAAGCTTGACAGTAGATCCTTCAATGTTACATGTGTTCCTAAACTGTTCTGAGCTATTCCATCAAATGGTAATGGCAATAGCAATGCTACCTGATGCAGGGGTTGCATTTCAAGCCTGTCTCTTCTTAGACATTCTATTTGATTATGAACTTCAAACTGCCACTTATTGGGAAGAAGCTGGCAGAGAGTCCCCAGAGGGTTCCCAGCAGGCAGATAGATCTATAATTTGGGGGAGAGGGAAGGTTGCCTTTTTATCTTATTTTATTTTATTTTGATATTTTATTTATCCATTTTTAGAGAGAGGAGAAGAGAGGGAGAAAGAGAGGGAGAGAAACATCAATGTGTGATTGCCTTTCACATGCCCCCAACTGGGGACCTGGCCTGCAACCCAAGCATGTGCTCTGACTGGGGATTGAACCAGCAACCCTTTGGTTCACAATTCACTGAGCCACACTAACCAGGGAAGGTTGCCCTTTTAGTGTACTGGATTGGCTCTGCTCTGAGCCTGGTCTATGAATTAAGATCAATCGGTCACATTGCAAGTAGCCCAGAACATCACCCAGAACACGATACAAACAATTATGGAGGGAAATGAGAATTTTACCAGGAGCCTCTGCATCTGAAGATGATTAATAAGAACTGTTGTAATACAGAGGTTATTTCATCCCAGGTAGGGAAAAGAGGGGGGAATTCCTAGGAACATAATTAGGATATGTGTAGCTCTCAAGGCAGCATCAAGAACGCGTGCCTCCCAAACCCCCTTTTTAAAACCATATAGAGTCCTGGCTGGGTGGTTCAGTGGATTGAGTGCCAGTGTATGAATGAAAGGGTCACCGGTTCAATTCTCAGCCAGGGCAGATGCCTGGGTTTTGGGTCAGGTTGATGTTTCTTTCCCTTTCTCCCTTCCTTCCCCTCTCTCTAAAAATAAATTAAATAAAATATTCTTTTTAAAAATAAGTAAATAACCCTGGCTGGTGGCACAGTGGGTAAGGTGCCGGCCTGTGAACCCAAAGGTCACTGGTTCGCTTCCCAGCCAGGGCACATAACCAGGTTGCAAGCCAGGTCTCTAGCCAGCTCTGTAGCTGGAGGCAGGTGAAAGGCAGCCATACATTGATGTCTCTCTCTCTCTCTCTGCCTCCTTCTCTTCCCCTCTCTCTAAAAATAATAAAATATTTCTTTAATTAAAAAACAAAACTATAGAAAGACCAGGTCTGAGTTCCTATGGATCTAGATGACTAGGGCCAGGCCCTTCCCTTAAGCTGCAATACTGCAACTTAAAAAAAGAAAGAAAGCCCTAGCTGGTGGCTCAGTGGATAAGATGCCGGCCTGTGAACCCAAAGGTCACTGGTTCGATTCCCCAGCCAGAGCACATAACCAGGTTGCAAGCCAGGTCTGTAGCTGGAGGCAGGTGAAAAAGGCAACCATTCATTGATTGATGTCTCTCTCCCTCCCTGCCTCTCTCCCTTCCCCCATCTCTAAAAATAGTAAATAAAATCTTTTAAAAAGAAAGAAAGAAAAGAAAGTGTCTTCTGAAAGTATTTACATTGCCTGAATTTCTGCATTTTTATTGGCTTCTGTTTGGAATGCAGACTTCAAATTCTGCTGAGTTTTTTAGTTTAGTTTTTAATTTCAAGATTCCTTTGTTAAAACCAAGAATCCTGTCCTGTAGCGAACCCTCTGGTCCCCCCAGGAGTGGATAATGTAATTCGCTGGTGTTTGTTCGAGCCTTCCTTAGAACCCTGGAGCTCAGTGTCCCAGGTCCCAGGCCCATAATCAATCCCATCCTGCTTCTGCTTTGGACTGGTCAGCCCAGGGTCCACGAGGTAAGGAGCAGAAATTACCAACAGAAGGAGCCTTTGGCTCTTTTCAGTTCCCATCTGACCTGTTGGGTTCTCTTTCCAATCACTCACTTCTGCTTTGAGATAAAGTGAGAGCAGGGCTTAGGGTTCACCCCTACTCTTTCCAGTCCTAGATTAAAGCTTTCTGTTTCTTCTCCTTTACATTACTCAGTCTTTCTTCCTCTTTGTCTATCTGCCATTTCATTTCTTCTCTCTCCCCCACTCTACACACACATGCACACACAGAGTGTTTGCTGCCCCGTGCAGAACTTGGTTCCCTCCTGCCATGCCTACAGCTTCTGGCCTTCTCCTTAGGAAGCAGTGGCCATCTCTGGCCTGGGCTGGAAGTTTTTAGGATAGGGGTGTGCATCCCTTAGCCAGGAGAGTGTATGTTCAGCCATGTCACAGATGGAGTCTGGATGGCTGGAGCCCAGAAAGGGCCTACCTGCTGAATCTTCAAGAGGCCGCTTGCCCCTGGGCAACTCTTACCAGCACCTGGGGTGTTCTCTGAGCTCACCGTTCAGCCCAGTGTAGGGCTGGGTGCTCGGCCATCTGAGGCTCCCTGAGCCACACTAGCTCCTCTCTGCAGGGCACCATCATCTCGCAAAACCTGGCCTCTGTGCTCAATGGCCCTGAGTATTGGGACACCCTCCACAACAGTTCAACCCCGGTCAATTCCTGGACAAGGATGGAAACTTCATGGTCATTGAGGCCTTCCTGCCATTCTCTATAGGTACTGAGCACAGATCTAGGTCATGGGCGGTGGGACAGGCGCAGCTGCCACCCTCTGACCTTTCCCCCTGCTTCCAGGGCATTGAGTATGCCCAGGGGATCAGCTGACTTGAACAGAGCTCTTCCTGATATTTGCCACCCTGCTCAGGACCTTTGGTTCCAACTGCCGGAAGGGAGCCCAGGGCTTAGGCTGGAGTACATCTTTGGGGGCGCTCTGCAGCTCAGTCCCAGAAAATCTGTGCAATGTCCTGCCTGGGCTGCCCTGTCCCAGGTCCTAGGGAGAAGGGCCTATAGCAAGCTGGAGGTCCGGAGACCTACCCTCTTGATCTTTCTTTGGTGTCTGGTGCCTGTAAATCTGGAGAGGATGAGGAGCAGGAGTCCACCTAGCTCAGCTCCTCATAGTTTCCCCTAACACAAGATTACCATATAGACTTATTAAAACATTCTGCAAAAGTAATTTAGTTTCCATGGCTCAGTTCGGTTTGTTATGCTTTAGCAGGGAAGAATTTTACAAGGTTAGTTAAGGCTTGGCATTGAATCATTGCACAAGATTATCATGGGCCTCACAAGCTAGCAACTAAGTAAGTTCAGTGGGGAAGTCATTCAAACAAAACTGTGAATATATGTAATACAACAACAATTAAAAAAAAAAACAAAAAACTGTGAATATAACAGTGCATCCAAATACATTTGATGCTGGCGCCTGGTAAGCCAAAACTGGACACCTTATTTTCTGCCCTCTCCTGCCCTCTCCTGACCAAAGGGAAGAAGTGCAGTTTCCTACAGCCCTAGGACCGGAAAACACCTCCCCTAGTCTCTCTGTTTCGAGCAAAGCCGGCAGCCAGTGCAACTGTTATTAACTGTTTTTATCTAACACTTTCTCCATCAAGGATTCCCTTTACTTCAGATCTCCTCAAGGATCTAGACTTTTGTCTAGAGAGAGGGGAAGGGAGGGAGGAAGAGAGGGAGAGAAGCACTGATGTGTGATGGAAGATCCATTGCCTCTCCTATGATCCCAACAGGAGACCTGGCCTGCAACCCAGGCATGCACCCTGACTGGGAATCGAACCAGCGGCCTTTTGGCTCTCAGGCCGGCACTTGTCTCACTGAGGCATACCAGCCAGGGCTAGGGTCCCCAAGTTTTTTTTTTTTTTTTTTTTTTAAGAGATTTTATTTCATCATTTCTAGAAAGAGGGGAAGGGAGAGAGGCAGAGAGGGAGAGAGACATCAATGTACGGTTGTGTTTCACCTGCCTCCAGCCACAGACCTGACTGGAGACCTGGTTTGCAACCTGGTTATGTGCCCTGGCTGGGGAATCGAACCTGCGACCTCTGGGTTCGCAGGCCGGGGCCTTATCCACTGTGCCACCAGCCAGGGCCAGGGTCCCCAAGTTTTGAAGCATTGTGTCTCCGGACAAGTGTTGTTTATTTAAGAAGAGTAACTTATATTAAGGAACTACAAATTAAAATAAAAATAAGGTGCCAGTACACACCTATTAGAATTGCTAAAAACAAAACTGACAATCCCAAGTCTGGAACTCTCATACATACACTGTTGGTGGGAATGCAAAATGGTACAACCACAGATCTTCCTTGGCTACTCCACTCCCTCTCTGGTCCACATCTTATGTAGCCAGTATAAAGATGGAGACCAAGGCAGAAAAGAAAGGAGATGATTATATTATTAACGTCAGAAGATGTGGCTAACCAATGGAGAAAAAGCCAATGGAATTTTTTTTTTTTTAAGATTTTATTTGTTATTTTTAGAGAGAGGCAGAGAGGGAGGGAGACATCAATGTATGATTGCCTTTCACTTGCCTCCAGCTACGGACCTGGCTAGGGACCTGGTTTGTAATCTGGTTATGTGCCCTGTCTGGGAATAGAACCAGCGACCTTTGGGTTCTCAGGCTGGCCCCTTACCCACTGCGCCACCAGCCAGGGCCAATAGTATTTTTATTGGGTTGTTCTGATGTGGATCCTAAAGCTCTTGCTAGTAAAGCCTGTACTGGATTTATTGTGGAAACAGACACCCCAGAAATACAGATTGGAATAAAGGAATTAAATACGGGCCAGCAACATTCAGCTACAAAAGGACTGGTCTTTGGTGACATGAGAGTGCCTAAAAAAAATGTTTCAACTGGCGAGGGAGCTGGTTTCAAACTTTCAGTGGAAGCTTTGGGTAAAACCAGACCTCCAGGAGCAGCTGGTGCTGGGGATTAGCACAAATTGCTGTGGATGAAGCTACCAAGTAGGCAGTGGAGGGAAAGCTAGGAAAGCTGCGTGTAGAGCAAGCATCAAGGAATGTCATGTCTGCTGGCTGAAGTGGCAATGAAAGGTGAACTAGTTGGGTTAAATTACCAGAGAGCAGCTTGGAAGATTGATTCTGGTCACTGAGATCCCTATTATTCATCGATTGCAAAGGCATTTGCTGGAGATACTAGGCACCGGTTAGCTACTGATGCTGTGCAGAGTTTGGGAGGCAATGATTTTAATACGGAATACCCTGTAGGAAAACTAATGAGACATGCCCAGATGCATCAGATTTATGAAGCTACAGCACAACTTCAAAGGCTTATAGCTGGCAAACACATTGGCAGGTACAAAAATGAACAAGATTGCTGTAGAAACATGATTAGTTGTTGAGTAAATAAAATATAAACCACTATTTAAGCCACAGAAAACAAAAAGGGTGTTAAGACTATAAACAGAACAAGGGAACTTTCTGGGGTGAGGAAAATCTCTGTACCTTGATTGTGGTGATGGTTAAATAGATGTACGTGTTGGTCAAAAATCATTGAATGGTACACTTAAAAGGGTGAATATTATTCTATACATATCTTATCTCAATAAATCTGACTTTTAAGAAAGAACTATCTTACCTTTATCCTTTGCACTATTTAAAAGACGTACATACGGGGCTCTGGCTGGTGACACAGTGGATAAGGTGCCGACCTGCGAACCCAAAGTTCGCTGGTTCGATTTCCAGCCAAAGAAACATAACCAGGTTGCAAGCCAGGTCTCCAGCCAGATCCGTACCTGGAGGCAGGTGAAAGGCAACCACACATTGATGTTTCTTCTCCCTCTCTGCCTCTCTCCCTTGCCCTCTCTCTGAAAAATAATAAATAAAATATTTAAATTTATTTTTAATAAGTAAAAGATGTACATATGAATAAACCACTGTTTCTAGTTAGTAGGATATCAATCATCACTGCTACATTGAGCTGGTAGAATTCCAGCCAGAAATAAGGAAACTTAATGTATTTAGTTAGCCTCTGGCCTGCTTGCAAGTAAATATATAAGTTCCTCTAGGCTTTTTGAGATCTGGAAGCTGTCTCACAGATACCACATTTTCTGTGTGGAACCATACCCAGGCCTGGGGGTGGGGTCCAGCCTGGGACCCCAGAAAGTAGCAGAAAAACTGGACTCTCTTGCCTGGAGACCACCAACCAAGGCTGGCAACTACCTGTGACCCAGGCAGGCTCTAAGGTGGAGAAAACAAAGCAGGTCCTAATTCAACTGCTTCTTGCCATCCTCTCCTGACCTTCTCTGCCAGTTCTCTTTTGTTAGAGCCTTTGTGGTATATTAAGAAATATATTTGGTCTTTGTTCCCTATTTCTTGCACAAAGCTCCTCAAACCCCTGGAACTACTGGAGTGGTAGGAGTGTCTTTTGTTAGTCATAAGAAGCCCTTTTTGATCTTATGCTAAAGAGAAAATTTAGGATAGAACTCTCAGGTAGTCTCAGAATGGGGTTGGTAACCGCCTCAGAGGATTGGAGCTTCCAGCCCCCACAAGAAAGATGTGGGGAAAGACTACAGATTAAGTTCTATAAAAACTTGAGCAAATGATTTGATAAGCTTTTGGGTTGATGAACAAATCCACATGCTGGGAGGGTCGTGCCCCCCAATTCCACAAAACAGAAGCTTCTGGGCTGGGGACCTTCTGGATCTTGCAGTGTATACCTTTTTATGGCTATTCATCTGTATCCTTTATAATATCTTTTATAATTAATTGGTAAACATCCGTAAATATGTCCCCGAGGTCTGTGAACTGCTCTAGCAAATTAATCAAACCAAGAAGGATATCACAAGAACCTCTGATCTATAGCCTGTTGGTTAGAACTGGTGAGAACGGACTTTGGGACTTATGCCTTAATCTGTAGAATCTGACAGTACCTTCACATAGTGTCAGAAATTAGTTAATTTCTCGATGATGTTGAAAAACAGCCGTTGGAGCCTCTGTCTGAAGTTCGCAGTGCCTCTAACACCCACGACTACCACCACTGAGCCTCCTGCTTTTGACCCTGCCTGGCCCCTCTCTGTTACTCCACTCAAAGGCCAACTCCCCAGGAAACTTCCCTCATTTGAACTTTGAACGTGGCAACTATTCCAGTTTGGCCATCAATAACCTACTCCTGTGTGCCTTGGTTTTCTCATCAGTCAAATGGGGTGACAATAGTAGTTGTCCTTCAGGATTGCTGTAAGTGACAATGCTTAGCATGGTGCCTGGCACCTGATAGTGCCCAATACATGTTGGTGAGCATTTCTTTCTCCCAAATGCACACATAAGCACTTTGCATCTTTATTTATGGCCCTAAAATAAAACGATGATGACAGGAGCCCTTCCCCCTGTGTATTGGCTTCCACCTCAGTTTCTCATTATTGTTGCATATTGATATGATGATAGCTACTATATGTTGACAGCTAACCATGTACAGCTGGGTACCTGACACATACAAAGTCATCCAAGTGACAGGTTAGAAATTATTATCTGAATTTCTGGGAATGAGTGTGAAAGCGGTGCAGAATAGGGCTTCCCAGAATGGGCTACTTTTAGCGTGTGGATTATTCTGGGCTGAAGGCAAACAAGCCCTTGCAGGCTCACAGGAAACTGTTACCTTTTCCATACAGAATACATATTGGGCTTTGCCCATAGTAAGAGAGGTTTCCAGAAATAGCTTTTTATGACCTAGTTACTAGGCAAAAAGAAAAAAAAATCTAATTATTGAACATCTGCTCTTTTCAACATCTTGTGGCTGACTTTCGTTGCCTCTGAAGCCCCAAGGCACCTGACCACACCCTTATCTCAAAATGGCCTGTAGACCTTGTTTCAACTTTCTGTCTCTGAAGCTCTCAAATATATGGGGTCTCGGACTCATCTATGTGGCGTTCCCATATATACAATTGTAATTTAATTTGGTTATTTTCTCTTGTTCATTTGTTTTATGTCCGTTTAATTATTAGATAGTTTATAAGAGTAGAATAAAACTCCTTCCTCTCCCACAAGGCTCAAAGTGTCAGAATATAAATAAAACTCAGTTTTATTTGCAAAGCAGGGATGATAATGCTAACTCATTTGATTTATATTAAGATTAAATTAAATATGGTAATGCATGTAAAATACCAAGCACAGTACCTGGTACATACTAAGTGTACATAACAATAAATGGCAAATGATAATAATAAATAATCCTATGCCAGGATCATGGTCATCATACTCCCAGAGATCCTTCCCACTCAACCTGACCCCTGACTTTCCTCTGACGACTCTGCTTCTCCTGCAGCTTTTGCATGGAATCTGCTTGTTTTTCCTGTGCCAGTTCTTCCTGTGCTCTGGCCAGAAATAGCACTGTCACTCAAACTGAGCAATGAGGAGAACTTACTAACAGAGTGCAGAAGCCAGCCCATGAGGATCAAGGAGGAAGGGAGTGGGTGGAATAAGTGCTCTTCTCCTCCCGTGCTACAGTTTGCTGTTGGGACCAGCAATTGTCCCAGTCCAGCTGAAAGCCAGGAGGCAAGAGAGCGTATTGATATGGTTTGTAAAGGTCAGTCTTCAGAGGCTTGGAACATATAAGATGTTCCAGAGCATATAAGGATGATCTGGAGGGACAAGCAGAGAACACCCATCATGCCCCGACCTCAGATCCCTTGAGTTCAAGAGGTAGACCACATCCTCATCTTGCCCTAATGATTTTTTCAGATCATGTGTCCACAGATCTCCTGAGCATGAATTTCTCCTCTGCTGACACTCTGCCCTGTATCTCTAGCACGTCTTCAGCACTAGTAATCGTTTGCTCATGGTTTTTCACTGCTGCCTCAGGATTCCACTTTAAGTCCCGCTGTCATCCTAGCAACCCCAAGGTAACCGTAAACAACTCAGCCAATATCCAGTTGCTGAGCTCCCTCATCTTTAGTAATTTCCAGTTTCATTCCTTTTCCACCATCGGTCATGTCAGCCCCTATAGAAGCTCTCTCTCTTAAATGAAAAATTCACAGTGTGGCCAAAACAAAATGTCTCTACAGAAAGTAACCTCACAGGATGATCTGATCAAAAATTCCTAACTGGGCAGGCCATGGCAGGTAGTCACCACCCCAGGCATGTAATTTCTTTAGTAAAATGTTTATCTTTGCCTTAAGCAAAACCTATCCATTTTTCTTATGCATCTAGGTTAACACACCGATGCCAGAGAATCCTTTTCCCAGACTCTTGGAGGAATAACCACCCTCAAGGAGCACAGACACTTTTATCTCACAATCCAACCCCCACCTTGCTTTCTCCCACTTTCCTATAATCTTCCTTAACTACGAATCCATAAAAGGAATTGTAACACTGCCAACATTGTTTTACACTTGCCTCCCGGTAATTGTCATTTGTTTGGCTCAAATAAACTCATACAGTCTTTCTACAGGTTTTGGATGTTTCTTATATTGACAACAGGTTCCGATCCAGAGTTGGGAGAACCCTGATATTTTTCCCTATTGGAAAGCTTACAAGTTAGCCTGATACAGTTTTACAGATGCTGGTGGTAGGAAACACAAGAATTTTGGCTCACAGATGAAGGACAATCTATTGCTCACAGAACTAGCATCAGCAAGAGTGTCAGCGTTTTTATGCTGGTTCCCTGAGCTCCCATTCCCATGGGAGAACTTAAAGAGGGCTGACGTCTGCACACTCAGTGAGTTGTGTTGAAGGAGAGAAATGCTAAGTTCCGGGAACTGGAATCTTTTATAATAGAAAGTAAGCATGCCTCTGTTCTGTATGGCAACAGTATCTTTTTCTTCCAAGGTGTTATGGACAGAATTGTGTCCCCCTAAAATTTAAAAATCATATGTTGAAGCCCTAATCCCCAATGTGATAGTATTTGGAGATTGGGTCTTTGGTGTAGATAGGTGTGGAGAAGGTCACAAGGGTGGCACTCTCATGATGAGATTAGTGTTCCTCCAAGAAGGGACACCAGAGAGCTTGCTGTCTCTCTTTGTCATCTGAGGACGCAGCAAGGAGTCAGCAGTTTGCAGCCAGGAGAGCTGGTGCTAAAATTTGGCCATGCTGAGTCAGGCTAGTAAGCAATTGGAATAGGGAAACTGAAACAGACAGTTAAGTGACCAAGTGGCTTGCAGCCATCTAGTAAATCCTATCTTCCCTAAACCAATGACACTTAAGAGTAAATGGTTTGCCCTGGCCAGGTTGTTCAGTTGTTAGAGTGTGTTGCCCATGCCCCAAGGCTATGGGTTCGATTCCCTGGTCTGGGTATGTAAAAGAAGCAATTGATAAATGCATAAATAAATGGAGCCACAAATCAATGTCTCTTTCTCTCAAATAAATAAATAAAATAAAATAGTTTAGAAAAAAAGGGGGAAAGTAATTGGCTGGCATTTCTTCTTAATTAGAGAGTGAATAGTTTAAATCACCCTACTCAGAGAGATAGATGGCAGAAATCCAATTAGTGCCATTTGCCAACCACACCCAAGAACAGATGAAGTTAAGGGAATAATTATCATTTTGGAACATCAGCATACAGCTGGTGAATATTATATTGAGATCCTTCCCCAAGTCTCCACTAAACCCCCAGTCTTTAAAAACCTTCAAAATGAAGGTCCTGGAACCTGTACACTTGCTCCCAGGAGTGCAACCACACCTTTCCCTTCCCCCATCTCCTTCTCCTCACCAGCTTGCATCTCCTAAACCCAAAGGGACCCCACACCCACAAGGCCTGCAACCGGAGAGCAATGGGCAGAGGCCGCTCATCCCGGCCTAACCCCCTGAATCTGTCTGTTTCCAACATCCCTTTTTCTCTGACTAGCTAGAGGGCCAAACCAGCCCCACCTAGGCTTTCCTGTGGCTTCTGTCCTAAGCATTTTCTTGTCCTAGTGTCACCAACTTTAATAAACGCACTCTCAGAGTTACCTGGGCTTGTATTGTAAAGCCTTTCCTGCACTAAGTCAAGAACCTGCGCACTACTGGCCGGTGCTAGGCAGCCCCACTCAGGGCCAGCCCCTGTCTGGCAATCCCAGATTTCCACCCTCTAAAACTAGGACAAATAAACTTCTGTTGTTTAAGCCACCTGGTCTTAGGGTATTTTCTTATGGGTGCCCAAAGTAAACTAAGATACAAGGCTATATAAGCAAACCTGCCCCTTTGCTCTGGAGGAAAACATCTTTATCTTCCAATGTTGTTTGCTTGCTTACCACTTACTATTAAAATGGTACATACCCCAAGTTCAGTGTTCTTTCGTTGAGATGCAAATCTACTGCATGTTCAGCATCAATGTGGCCCATGGCATTGCCACTGTGGGACTTAGAGAACAAGGGGAACTGTGCAAACATGATACACATGATGCTTGTTGAGTTGTGCGGGTAATAATCTTTTGTCTCTGACTCAAGAGTCTCCTGGTTTCTGCCAGCATCTAAACCTACAAGCTTGCAAATAGAGTAAATTCAAAACCCCAGACTTGACATCTATGACATAACCAAAGTGAAATTTGTTTTGGTTTCTCAGAGAAGTCATGCCCTGGGAGGCATCACAAATGCTGTTCTCTCTACCTCGAACATTTTGGCCCTTCACTTCAGTTTCTCGGGGAAGACTTCTTCCTGCCTCCCATTCCCCATCTCTCAACTGTGCTATTGCTCCCTCCCACAGAGCCTTCTGTTTCTCTGCCCATAGCATTTTCCCCAAAGTACTGCAACTGCCTGTTTATTTCTTGATTTCTTCTCTCTCAATAGAGTAGGATCTCCGTGATGTTGATGGGGGAAATCAAGAGTTGAAATTTTTAATTTTAGGTAATAGTTAATAAGCTCCGTAGTTAATGCAAGTAAAAAGCTATTGTTTCAGAAACTGAAAGTATGGCCTACCGTGACTCGGGGAGACCACAAGCAATTCAAACTTTGTGCTCCAGAAGAGACCATAAACAATCAAGATGGTAATCTAAGTCGCTGTGATCCAGGGAAAGACATTCAGCTGCCCAGGACACAGATAAACACAATCACCCAGGACACAAGACCCAGATAGAAAATCACTGGTCCATGGATGAAAGGATATTAGGGAAATTGCCAGAAGGCAGATTTTATCTGATTAACCTCTTTTCATGAATTCCAAATCCCTTACCTAACTTTTTCCTCCTTATAAAAAGGCTGGCTTGAAAGGATATGTAAAACAGTCTGTTCAGGTGCTGCTGTCTCCTCAGATGGCTGGCCATCTGAATAAAGTGCCCATGAAGATTCAATCTTGGTTTCTAGTTATTTGTTGTGGTAGTGACAGGCAACACAAACACCAACTTTTCTGGTTTCAATGTCAGAAATAGCATTTTCTAAAATGCACCTCAGCATCTGTATATTTATTAAGCACACATACAGTATTTATGGGATGAATGCAGCGCTATTATGCTAATTTGGATAGAGCAGTATAAAGGCACAAATAAAGGTCATCTAAATTAAAGTGAAGGTCTAGGAAGGGCCTTAAGGGAAACCAGAATATGTCACCACAAAATATGCCTCTTTGACATGAAAATTGTTATTATTTTTTAAAGATTTTATTTCATTATTTTTTAGAAAGAGGGGAAGGGAGAGAGGCAGAGAGGGAGAGAGACATCAATGTATGGTTGCGTTTCACCTGCCTCCAGCCACAGACCTGACTGGAGACCTGGTTTGCAACCTGGTTATGTGCCCTGGCTGGGGAATCGAACCTGCGACCTTTGGGTTCGCAGGTCGGCACCTTAACCACTGTGCTACCAGCCAGGGCGACATAAAAATTATTTTAAGCTAAAGACAATTGAGAAGCAGCAAATACAGAAAATGTTTCCACTTTTCTGCCCAAAGGCAAGAAATAAGGGTCTTCTTTTCCAGAGATAGATTCTTAATAAACCCAGAGAGACCAGAGACCAGACACCAGAGTAATCTGCAAACAAACCTTGTTAAACTAACTGTGACCCTTCTAGCTAAGGACGATAAGCACCAACTAGGTGGACTACCCTTAGCACAAACCTCATTGTCTTATCAATTATTCACAAATTATTTTTTTGTCTAAAAGATATAAGAGCTTTCTGCTCTGGTCACCTCTTTTCATCCTTGTGTGAAGGCTCCCATGTACATTGTAAAAATTCAATAATAAGATTTGTGTGCTTTTCTTCTGTTGATTTGTCATTGTCAGATAATTTTCAGACCTCTCTAGGGACTCTAAGGGTCAGGGAAAGCTTTTTCCTCATGTACAGTCTCCTAGAGAAGGTGAGGGTTGGGGTTTGTCTGAAGGACAAGTTGGTTAAATACGTTGAGGAGGGAGAGAGGGAGAAAGGTGCTTGAGGCAGAAATAATGGTATGTGAACTCCCTGAGATGTAGCAACTCTGGAGGAACAGGTGCCTTTCAGAACTGCAAATAAATCAGTATGGCTGCAGCTAGGGTCTTGGGAGTGATGGAGAGGCAGGAAATGAAGCTGATTGACAGGTAGCAAGGGCTGGATCCTGAAGTTCGAGTTTTATCTAGAGTCCAGATTTTCATTTCAGGCCTAGGCTTGTATTAAAGATATGAGGTATATCCTCTTATGGGTGTGTCACTGTTATCGGAGAAACCCTGGTTCTTCTTGCAGTGAAGAATTACAGATCGTCAAGCCTTTTAGCATACACGTGAAGTTTATTAATGAATGGGAGAGCAAAAATTATTAATGAAAAGGTGGCCAAAGGTCAGGGTGGCAAGCTTGTCCTACAGTGGCCAGAGGGCCAAGGAAATAAGTCCTTTGTTCTGAGAACTTGTATAGTTGGTGGGATTGGGGTGAGGTTACATATTGATGATGGACAAAGGTGGTGCCAGCTTTTCTTGGGGGAGGGGTGATGTGACTACCCAAACTTATGTATGTGTGTGTGTGGGGGGAGTCTGTTAGCCTAAATCCTTATCTTGTTTCAGACTTCCAGACTCCCATTTGTTCATCTTGTTGTAAAACACATAACTGAAGGGGGGCTGTTAATTAAAGTTGGGGCAGTTACCCAAAGTTATTGATGGGCTCTTTCTGTAAGTATTAGGGACTTTCTCCTAAAACAGAGAGTGACTAGACGTAGGCAATTAAGTTATTTTATGGGCTTCTTCTTTGGGCACTGTGGATCCTCCTCCTTTTCCCCCTTCAAAGCCTTGGGATGAATGCAGAGTCTCAAAAGCTTTCCTTCCCTGACAGTGGAAAGGACACAGAATTTCAGGGACTTTCCTCCTCCTCCTGTGCTACCATAGTGTTTCTTGCGATGCTGGAACACCTGGCAATACTATTAGACCGGGCTCAGGGATGCTGAGTTAGTAGGCAAGACATGTCTCCCTCTTGTTTCTGGCCTCCCCTATTTGGTTCTTTGTTAGATTGCAATTGTGAAGGTCCTGCCTTTAGTTTCCTTCTGCTACTCATTCTACTATAACATCGCAGTGAAATGGGGAAATGCAGGGGGAAAAAGTAGCCATTAAGAAAACTTGGGTTACAATGTTATTTCCTTCACTTACTTCTCTTTGAACCTCTGAGTCACTGCAAACAGTAATAATACCAACTTCAAGTTTGGGAAGGAGTAACACAGTAAAGTAACAGGAAAAGTGCCTGGTGCTTGGCATTACACAATAAACGCTAGTTTTCCCTCCTGGTTTTCTTCTGGGCCGCCCCTGCAAATGAGACGGAGGACTAGCTACTCTCTCACGCTCCTGCGAGGTCCCAGTTTAACAGCCCGGTGGGGAAAACCCCGTTTGCGAGCGGATCTCCAGTCCTTGGAGTTGGTTCTTCCGCAGCACAGCCGCGCGGCGGCGCTCTAGGCTGTTCCTCGCACTCTATGATTTTTCCTTCGCTCCGGAAGTGGTTCTGCTGCCCCGGTCCGTAGGGTCGGGCCATGGTGCAGCAGAGGTTGGGAAGATGGCGTGGCGAGGTTGGGCGCAGAGAGGTTGGGGTTGTGGCCAGGCCTGGGCTACGCCAAGGGGTGGCCGCAGCTGCGAGGAGCTCCCTGTGACCCTGGCCCCGCCGCGGCTGCTTGGGCGCAGGTAATGATCGCCGCTCCAGGCTTCTGCTCTCTCAGCCCTTAGCTCTTGCCGCGCATCCTCAGGCGCGGAGGCCGTGCGAGCCTCTTGCAGCTCCCGGCTCATCCCTTTGCCTGTTCGGACCCTTCTTCTCTCCCTCCTTTTTTCTCGCCTTTGCACTTGTCTCTTCTCGCCGCGCCACTCTGCCCCGGGTACACAGGGGCCCCTCTGCAGGCGCCTGCACTGCCTCCTTTCCCAGCGGGAGGGGCGTGACGGGAAGGGGAACTAATCTCCGGGCTCGGAGCTGCTCCCTTCCTCCTTTTCTTTGCTTTCACCTCTTTCTCGCTCTCCTTTCAAGTATAGTTGAACCCTCATCCGGGTGGCTCGGTAGGTTGGAGGGCGCGCCCATGTGTTAAAAGGTTGCAGGTTTGATTCCTGGGTTGAGGGCTGGGGGACACAAGATCCTGTTCTCTCTCGATTTTTTTTTCCCCCCTCTTTTAGAGTCAGTGAACATGCTTTTGGGTGAGGATTTAAAATAAATAAGTAAAGCAAAAATCCTTAGCTGGTAAAACTTGACTCTTAACAGGACCCCCAGGTAAATGGCAAATCTGACTGCACATATGAGTCACCTGGGGAGTTCTTAAAAAGTTGACGCTTCAGCCCCACCCCTGGAGAGTCTATTTAATTAGTATGGAATAGAGCTCTGGTATTTTTAAGTATGGCATAACTCAGAGGTACACAGTTTTGATTCCAGGCCACTGGAATAAAGTGACTCACAATAAAGGGAGGTGCAATAAAGCAAGTCGTAATCTTTGTTGTGGTGGAGGGGCTTGCCCTCAGTTTGTCAATGCAGCATCTGTGAAGTGCAGTAAAGTGAAGCTCAGTAAAATGAGGTATGCCTGTATTTTGAAGAGCTCACCAGGCAGTTCTTATGTGTAGTATAGGGGAGAAAAGGTGTTTTGCAAAAGTTGTTTGAGCCAAACTGATGACATATGCTGGGGAGCAGGAGCAGGATCTCAAATACTCTGGAGAAGAACAGTTTCGCAGCTGCTTTTATGCATTTGAAATTGAGGATAGTAAGGGAGATGACAAGGAGGTGGGAGGAAGTAAGACAGTGATCAGGATTACAGAATAATTAACACATTGTTGACCTGCAATTTTATACAGAAAGTAATGTAAGTGCCAGCAGGAGTTAAGTAGCAAACTACATCTGTGTGTTCATTAAGATACTGTGTCCGATTACAGGCTTTACTGGAAGGGGGTGGGTACAGCAATAGTGATTGGAGGCATGGGGGATAAATAGTAATGGAAAAATGCATTTAAAAATAATAAATACATAAAAAGAAGAAGGAAGGATCTGAAAAGGGGAAGTTTAAGGGGTATATTAATGAAATAATGAGACTACGAGAGAAGCCGCTGCCAAATCAGGATCTTCTGACCAAAGTAAAGCTATGCTGCTTCCACCATCATCTGCAGTAGCAAAATTGATGCCTTGTCAACAAACTTAGCTCTGATTCAGGTATTGTGCCAGTGTATCTAATTAGCAGACCCTAATCACATCTGGAACCCTACCCAAAAGGATACCTGGAAAATTGAGTTTTTATTTTTTACGGAATAATTTTTGGATGACACTGGTTTATTAAATTATACAGGTTTCAGGTGCACAGTTATTGTATGTTTACCACCTAACCCACTGAGGCACACTAGTCCGGGCTTCATCAGCTTTTTACAGGACTGCAAACTGTGTGGAAGCTTGATACAAATTACTTTGTTGATTGATACAATATAATAGCCCAAATAAGTTCCCTGTAAAGTTTCTGTAGTTTATGTGCCCCCTTTCCAGAGAGGAACAGTTCAGTGATTTGACTTTAAATCTAGCTGGGAGAAGGCATTTTAGTTTCTTCTGGACTATTAAGTGTGAATAAACTCAGGTGGTAGTGATGCAGGCCAAGTGGGGAGACTCAGAGGTTCTGATGTTTGCAAGATGCAGCTGTTTCTTTTTTTTGCAGTCTATTTATAATATTATTTTCCCCTATAGGTTTAACATTTTTATTCAGCAAAAATGTGGATTCAGAAAAGCACCCAGGAAGGTTGAACCTCGAAAATCAGACACAGGAACAAGTGGTGAAGCCTACAAGAGAAGTGCTTTGATTCCTCCAGTAGAAGAAACAGTCTTTTACCCTTCTCCCTATCCTATAAGGACTCTTGTAAAGCCGTTGTTTTTTACTGTTGGGGTAAGAGCTCTTATCACTAGGGGTTTCATACCTTGCTATAGGCGCAGTGTTAAACTACTGTTTGTCTCATTTAGGCTCCCTTAAAGACAAGGGTTGGGGGGTAGTCAAAAGGCTCTAGGTATCTTGGGGTCATGAAGGATTATAGGAGAACATAAATTTTAATAGCTACTGTTAGAACCTGGTTCACTTTGTGAGCCCTGGAGAAGAAACTTATGGGCCTCTTATTTGGTGCAACGTTTCGGGTGACACTAACTTAATGCTTTGAATTTTCTTTGAAAATTTCTACTATAAATAGGCCCCAGAGTACCATGAAGTTTTAAAAAATGGAAAACAAATGTTCATCTAATACGTTTCACTGTGCCAGTTGTTCCTTCTGTTGGTTTGTTAAAGGCGATGAAAATGAAGTGGTTATTGTTCTTGGAAATGTGTATAGACTTAGTACTGCTTTAAATTTATTCTATAATGTATTTTATATAGTTTACAGGCTGTGCATTTGGGTCAGCTGCTATTTGGCAATACGAATCACTGAAATCCAGGGTCCAGAGTTATTTTGATGGTATAAAAGCTGATTGGCTGGATAGCATAAGGCCACAAAAGGAAGGAGACTTCAGAAAGGAGGTAAAGATAACATGGCTTTCTTTATTCTTTTTATAACAATTTTTGGTCTGTTTACTTATGAAGTGTTATTAGATAATGGCAACATTAAATCAGTAGATGTGAAATCAGTGCATTTAATATTCTTCTTTAGAGTCAAGTTAAATATTAATATTTAATACTTGAAAGTATTCCTAGCAGTTTATCCCTCTACCCATGTTTATCAGGAATCACCAGGGATATTTGTTAATGTTTTGGGACCTCTCCCAGACCTACTCAGGTTTAAGGGCCAGTTTTACTCATATCACCTTGCTGGGTTATTGGGTTATTTCGATTTTTATATTCCATGTTAGAATTACAGAGAATTTTCGAAAATATGCCTTAGGGGTAGAGATACTATGTGGATTTTAAAAAGCTTCTTAATGACACGTTTTTATACCCCTGGTAAATACCCAGTGTTGAGTGTTTTTTAACTGTGCTCAGGGGATAAGAATGTAAGAAGAGGGTACAAATGTAGAGCTTTTGGGGCTTTCATTACTTCATATGCAAGTTAATGGCCCTCTTTACTTCTAATTGACTTTTTAAGAAAATACTATCTTTTACATAAAATATATATTTTATTTATTTCACTTGACATACTTACTGAGCTCTAAGGCCAGAAGCTAGCATGTGGATGCAGGTGCATGTCATTTTCAGGCACCTTCATTTTATTTGATGACACACTGCTTCTCTAGTTTGGAGAGAGTGTCTCTGTCCTCTTCAATTTTCTCTTTCCTAGGACTTAATCCTGGCCAGCAAGGAATGGGCAGCCTTGGGTTTTCTTTTCCTAATGGAAGGTTTCTTTAGGGAGAAGGATTCGTTTCACCTTAGTTCCCCATAGACACAAACAAGAAGCATGAGCCCTGCCTGTTTTAGAGATGCTTTATGTCAGCAGAGCAGTGGGTATAATATATACACATATATGTGGAAAACTGCAGTAAGTAGTAGTGATTTTTATTCAATTCAATATGTTTGAGAAATAGTAAAACTAACCTATTCCATAGCCTATTCCAGATCCTGTAGAAAGTTACAGGTTTCTAGCATGTCTACACTATAAAGTTTTGATACCCAAATGTTACTTTAGAGTGGTGAAAAATGACAGAAGCAGTATATGTGATCTTCATCTGAAGATGGCTTTATTTATTATAGTTAAATGATAGGTTATGAAACATAAAATCCATGCCCATTAGAGAATTTTAAAACAATACATAAATATGACATGGGAAGTGAAGTCTTGGGAAGCCCTGCCACGCCACTGCATATGTAGTGAGTAAGGTCTGAGAGATCTTAATTTAATTATAAGTATAAAAATGTAATTGTTATTGTGTATGGATCCATATACAGAATGACCTGTAACTTTTTTTTTTTTTTTTTTAATATTTTTAGAGAGAGGGGCAGGGAGAGAGGCAGAGAGGGAGAGGGACATCAATGTATGGTTACCCTTCACCTGCCCCTAGCCACAGACCTGGCTAGAGACCTGGCTTGCAACCTGGTTATGTGCCCTGGCTGGGGAATCCAACCAGTGACCTGTGGGTTCACAGGCCGGTGCCTTATCCACTGTGCCACTAGCCATGACTATGTAACATTTCTTTTTAACCTTGGATTTCTTTCTGTATTGTTATACAACGCCTAGTTCATCTTATAGTAGAATTTTTTTTTTTAATTCAAAAACTTTAAGTCAGATTTTAAAAAGTAAAGAGAATAGTGTAATGAACTCCTATTATTCAACTTCAGCGGTGATTGACACGTGGCCAACTTTGTTTTTCATCTGGTCCCTTTTTCCCTTCTCCACCACTGATTAATATAAAGCAAATCCTAGGCATATTTTTATCCATAGAAATTTCAGTGTGTGTCCCTGACAGATTTGGCTTCTCTCTCTGTCTCTCTTTTTCTAAATCTCAATACTATTATTACACCTAAAAAAGAGGCAATTTTAGTAAGAAGTATTCTCATTTAGAATTTTAAAACTAGATTGGAATAATCACTTGATACTTATCAATATCGTATACTATGGTTAGTGCTTTACTTTCTTGATAGTTCTCACAACAAAACTATCTCCATTTGATCATCAGGAAACTGAAGTTTAGAAGTAATCTGTCAGCAGAGCAATGGATATTATTTATATTTATACAAACACACGTATATGTATATGTATATATATATATATATATATATATATATATGCTAATCACGGAGCTAATCAATGTATTATGAAGTAGCTATGCTTTCCACTGTACCACAAATTTATCATGTCTGTTCAGCAGTGATTTTCTTATACACAAAGCATTTTCTTTCTGGTTTCTCATTTTCCTAGCATGAAAGTATTTACCAAATGATGATGTGCAATTTTCCTTCTGTTTTAGATTAACAAGTGGTGGAATAACCTAAGTGATGGCCAGCGGACTGTGACAGGTTTGTGTTAGCTTACACGTTTTAACCATTCAAGGAAAGAGAAATCAAACCAAAAGGTACAGTATGTCATAGTCAATGGCTTTTGTACCATGCTCACCAATGGTTTAGAAGACATAGGGAGTCTCTGTACCTTTAGACTAATGTGAAAGTATAAAAACCATTGTGGTATAAAGGTATAAATGATGCTCTGGGTCAGTTATTTTCTAATTTTGATCTATCTATGTTGTAGAGTCCTAGCTTGTGTAATAGGTTATGAATAATTATTACTCATGCTATTAAAGAGACTAAAGGGGACATTGGTTCTTAATGCAGGATGCTTTATACTATACACTTTCTCTCCCTACCTCACAGGGTTGCTTACAGGTTAGTTATTTCCCTTTTTACAGATAAGGAAACTGGCTTTCAGAGAAGGAACTTTTGGAAGGTCACACTGCTAGTAAGTAGTAGAACTGAGTTTCAAAACCTGGATCTGTCTTGATTCTAGAGCTGATTTTCTCCTTATTACACCATGTTTATAATATCCTCTTACGCATATTGTGCATATTATCATGGTAATTTTGTTTGTTAATTTTTATAGAAAGACAAATTGAATCTTCAGGGTAACACTTGATATTTGAGACTTGTTATATGGATTTATTTAAGAAATTTGGGAAAATGTATTTGAAATTTCTTAAGCAATTGTGCAGGGAAATAGGAAAATACTGCTTCTTCTCAAATATGGTTAGACCTAATGGTACTCTTAATTTTCTGTATCCACCTAAGTGAAGGAAAGGTGTCTCTCTTCATTGAGGTCGTTTTCTCTGTCTGGAAGGTTCAGTTTTCCTGTTTCCTTGTTGGAACCTGATCTGATTTTCAAGTTTATGGCTCAGACATTGCTTCCGATAGGAATTGCATCTTTTTTTCTGAAGTCACTGAACCTTTTAATTATCTGTAACAGAACGTGCCTTGTATTACTCACATGTAACATCCTTGAGGACAACAGTGTGGTTTTTCATTTGGTTATAGCACCTGACACATAATTTGCACACAGTAAAGGCACTCAGTTAAAATCTTTTGAGTGAATGAATGTTGAGTGGGATCTTGAAACACTGTGGAATGAGATTTTCAAAGGTGTATTACCATACTGTAGAATTGATTAGTCAGTGAGGTTTTAATAAATGTAACTTCAGCCCTAGCTGGCACTGGTAGCACAGCGGATAAGGTACCGGCCTGCGAATCCACAGTTGCTGGTTTGATTCCCCAGCCTGGCGTATAACCAGGTTGCAGGCTAGGTCTCCAGCCAGGTCCGTAGCTGGAGGCAGGTGAAAGGCAACCATACATTGATGTTCCTGTTCTCCCTCCCTGCCTCTCTCCCTTCTTCTCTGGAAATAATAAAATCTTTAAAAATAAAAATAAATATAACTTCAAAACAACTATAATAGCATAGCATACCTGTTTTCATTCGAATTAACACTGGTTTGGGTTTTTTTGTAGGTGTACTTGTTTTCTGAAAGTAACCAAAATTAACTCCCTTAAAATAGCAAAGTTTTGATTTTCAGTAGTTTCAACATACCTCAATATTAGTTGATACCTAGTATTCAAGAAGATGGTAAAGATTTTATGTCATTTAACATTTGAGGAAGCCTAGGATCAGAATTTAAAACCTTTCTCATGCCAGTAAATAGGTTATTCAAAGGAGTTGATATATAATTAAAAACCAGAATTTTTTTCACCTAACTTGTTTAGTTAAGTCAGTTATTTGGCATGAAGGACATAGCAGTAGAGAGGAAGACATTGTGATCCAACTAGCAGCTTGAGTGTATAGTGCTTCAACCTCAGTTTGGGGAATGAGAGAGTCAACCATGTGTTGATGTTTCTCTCCCTCTTTTTCTCCCTCCCTTCCCCTTTTCACCTAAAAATAGGTGAAAAACCTCCCTTCCTTAGAGCTGGTGTCAGGTTTGAAGTGCCTAGTTTTTTATTCCCCTCTCAACCTGTTCCTGGGAATCACTTTTCAGTGTGGTGGGGAACTGGTCTTAATCCTTCTTGTTTATTTGGTTGGTTGGTTTGGGATTTTATTTATTTTTTGGTCTTTTGGTCTTAATCTCTATTGTTATACAGAAATACTCCCCAAACTTCACACTGCTCTCAAAAATTTTTTTAGAAGTCACTTGATATTTGTAGGATAAGATTGCATTCTGGTTGCATTTGTCAAAGTTAGACTTGTCCCTGGTGCTTTTACATCTCAGCTAGTTTCCTGTTCTTTTGCTTTGATCTACAAGGCTTTAAATCCTACCCTGGAGGTCCCTAGGCAACACCCAAGGAGAGTGTTCCCCCTGCCTTTCCAACTTCCAGGAATACCTGTGAGGTACTTAATTAGCACAACAGAATGCTGACTTTACTATATTGGGATTTAGGTAAAGCTAAGAGGGAAAAACCTGCCAGATTATTATATCTAGTTGAGGAGGAATCAGGAAGGAGGAGGATGAGAAGAGAAATCTAAAAACTGTGCCCCAATTCATCTACTAGCCCATGTATCTAGTATCTGTCTCAGAGTTGAGGTACTGCTCTATCCTATGCCTTAACCCTCTGCCCAACCTCTAAAGTCTATTCTTTGATATTGTTGTTGCTATTTTGTTTTTACTAGAAATAGTTTATTTTTTAGTTTCAATGTTCTTTCCTTGATACCTTTCAAAGGTTTTGAGCTATGCCTGAGTAAGGTTTCTTTCCCTGTACCTGAAGTTCTTGGTAAAGCAGTGTTTCACTTGGCCTTATAGCTAATCTTGCTATTGAAACGACTTTTTAAAAAAAGATTTTATTTTCAGAGAGAGGGGAAGGGAGGGAGAAAGAGAGGGAAACATCAGTGTGTGGTTGCCTCTTGAGTACACCCCACTGGGGACCTGGCCGCCTGCAACCCAGGCATGTGCCCTGACGGGGAAATGAACCAGCAACCTTTTAGTTCACAGACCAGTGTTCAGTCCACTGAGCAGCACCAGCCAGGGCTAATCTTGTCTTTTTAATCACTGTTTTTCCTGTAACTCTCACTTTCCCAGTCTTCAGACAAGTTATTTCTGGGGAAACAGTAACAAATAGTGCTTGAATGCCAACTAGACTTCAAGTCTATGCAAGTACTTTGTACAAACAAGTATAAGAGGTCTGCCCCAAAAGTATTGAGCCAATGTCAATGTAATTAAAACAGTTTGTATGGCTGATACTTTCGGAACAGGCCTTGTATTTTTAGAAATAGTTACTGAAAATAGAATTACTGGGTCCAAAGACTATCTATATTTAAATTTTTTTGTATTGTCAAACTGCTTTAAAAGAAGTTGTATACCAATTTAAATATCTAACAATGTATAGAGTTTGTCATTTTGATTTCTAAAAGTTGCTCACAGGGGAGGTTAGGTATTCTCATCTGCAGGAAAGGTGCAGAGAAATAATCCCTTTTTGTAGTTAGTGATTATTGTAAAGGTTTTTGCCTCCTTCATTGTGAATTTACCTCATTCTTTCCATAAGCCCATGTCTATTATCCCAGTAGGAGGATGGAGATGGGTAGTTTCTCTGGATTTCTTTGATTCCAGAAATTGGTAGGACCAGTTCTTAACTAGTTTGTGGATGTAGCATAGGATGAGAAACTACAGCCACCGTGCGAGGCAGACAGGATGACCCCTGTGCATGCAGTGCTGGTTCCCAGAGAACTGAGATACTTGATCTCAGTATCAGGATTGACCAGGTCTAGCACCCTTCAGACCGAGGAGCTGTGGAAAGATGAAGTGGCCCACCTCAGAAACAGGGAGTCTTGTACTTAGCTTCTAGACTCCAAGTGGGATAATGAGTCCTTTTTTCAGGAAGAGGGAAAAGGAGGTTGCACCACCTTCCTTGGGCTAAGGAAGAAAATAGATTGAGGTCACTGAACCAAAGCATGTTTCCCAAATCACTTATAAAATTCATTTGAAAGTATACAAGTCAGTGGTTTCTATTATACTTAACAAGCTTGTGCAACCATCATCATCATCATCACCTATTCCCTGAACATGTTCATTATCCCAGAAAGAAACCCATACACATTAGCAGTCATTCCCCATTCATGTTCTCCCCTCAGTCCCAGGCAACCGCTAATGTATGTATGTGTGTGTGTGTGTGATTTTTTGTTTTTTGTTTTTTTTTGGATTTGTGGGTTTGCTTATTCTGGACATTTCATATCAGTGTAATCATACAATACATGGCCTTTTGTGTCTACTTCTTCCACATAGTGTAGTATTTTCAAGGTTCACCCATGTTGTGGCATGTGTTGGTACTTAATTCTTTTTATGGTCAAGTAGTATTCCAGTATAGAATATATCACATTTGTTTCTCCTTTAATCTGTTGATGAGCATTTGAGTTGTTTCCACCTTTTGGCTGTTGTGAATACTATGAATATTCATGTACATGAGTCTTTGTTTTGAGTCCCTGCTTTCAGTCATTTCAGATCCATGTTTAGAAGTGAATTGCTGAATTATATGATAATTTTGAGGAGCTGCCAAGCTGTTTTCCACAGTGGCTGCACCATTTTTACATTCCCACCATCATTGTACAAGAGTTTTGATTTTCATGTCCTTGCCCAGTAATTATTTTCCTTTATGTTATAATATCCATCCTAATGTGTATCAAGTGGTATTTGTGTTTTGACTTGCATTTCCCTAATGATTAGTAACGCTAGCATCTTTTCATGTATTTTGTCTTTTTGTTGAGTTGTAAGTGTTCTTTAGATATTCTAGATACTGGACCCTTATTAGGGTCTAGTCTATGGTTTGCAAATATTTTTCCTATTCTATGGGTTGTCTTATCACTTTATTAATCATATTCTTTAAAGTGCTACTATTTTTAATTTTGATGAAGTCTTTTTCATTTTTTTTTCTTTAAATATTTAATTTTGATTTTAGAAGGGAAGGGAGGGGAAAAGAGAGGGAGAGAAACATTAATGTGCGAAAGAAACATGGATTTGGTTGCCTTCCATATGCACTCTAGGGGACCAAACCTGCAACCTGGAATCAAACCAGCCACATTTTGGTTCTCAGGACAGCGCCCAGCCAACTGAACCACACCATCCAGGGCTTGTTACTTGTTTTTGAAGTATTACATCAAGGAAACTGTGACCTAATCCAAAGTCATAGAAATTTACACCTGTTTTCTTCAGAGAGTTTTAAAGTTATAGTTCTTACAGTTAGGTGTTTGATTCATTTTGAGGTCATGTTTGTATTCAGTCTGAGGTAGTGGTTCAATTCCATTCTTTTGGTGTTGGACACCTACTTGTCCCAGCACCATTTGTTGAGAAGCCTGTTCTTTACCCATTGAATGGTCTTGGGACTCCATTAAAAAACCAATTGAACATAGGTGTATGGATGTACTTCTGGACTCTCAGTTCTGCTCTTTAGATCTGGTCATCTATTTTTATGCCCTATTGTCTTGGTTACTGTAGCTTGTGTTGTAAGTTTTCAAACTGGGAATTGTGAGTCTTCCAACTTTGTTAATATGAAGTATTACTTTTATTACCATATTTTGAACCAGTCTTGCATTCCTGGCATAAATTGCACTTGATCATCGATTATGATCCTTTTTACATGCTGCTGGATTTGGTTTGCTAATATTTTCTTGAGGATTTTTCCATCTGTGTTCATAAGGGATGTAGGTAGTTTTCTTCTGATGTCTGTTTTTTTTTTAATCCTCACAGGAGGATTATTGGTTTGAGACAGAAGCAGAGACAGAGACAGCTGTACATAGCTCAGTTGCCTCCTATATGTGCCTCAACCAGGGATCAGACCTGCAGCCTTTTGGTGTACAGGACAATGCTCCAAGCAACTGAGCTGTTCAGCTGGGGCTGATTTTAATATCAAGATAATAACTGGTTGTATTGAATGAATTGGGAAATGTTACTTCTGCTTCTTTTTTTTGGAAAACATTTGAAAAGGATTGGTTTTTCTTCTTTGTTTGCTAGAATTCATCAGTTACAGTAAGTTGAATAGTGTTCTCCAAATTCATGTCCACCGAGAAACTGTTACCTTTTTTTTTTTTTTTTTTTTTAAGGTTTTACTTATTTTTAGAGAGAGGGGAAAGAAGGGAGAGGAACAACTCTTTGGGAATGAGACTTTGAAAGAGTGCCATATCTACTCCGTTATCTCTGGTGGTTGCCGGGCACTGGAAAAGTCTGTTGTTTTCAAGGATAACTCACAATTGGAAAGTGGGGTATGGGACTAGAGCAATTAAAATGCCTCTGAGCTCAGTGTTCTTAATCAGGATTCTGCTAAAAATACTGATTGTTGCAAATGTTTGGTTAGTTTCTAGAATTCTGAAAAAGTGAATTTTTGCCAGTTTTTTCACTGTCTTAATGAAGGAGAGATTTTTTTGGAGGTCCTTCACTTTTTTCACTATTGGGATCTAATGTGTCACTTTTGGTAAAGGTAGACACTTTAGGCAGCTGCACCCTGCCCAAATCAATAGCACCAAACTTATCCAAAAGTTACTGAGTCAGGAGGAAACAAGTAATACTTCTAAATGGAGATATAAAGCAGAGGCCTTTAGCAATTCTATTCCTTGAATGAGAAGGGAGGGGAAGAAAACTTTGAGCACCTGCGTTCTAGGTGCATGTACTATTTTTCTTAAGCCTCACTACAATGTTTGTGAGGTATAGGAGTATTATGTTCATTTTATAACTGAGGAAACTGAGAGGAAGGGGACAAAATGCCACAGCCCACAAAGTTGCTAAGTGACATACCAAGGATTCAGACCTGAAAAGGCCATTCCCTTCCATATTTTTCGTTTATTGGGTTGTCACTGTGTGATTGCTACATCATTCAACTCTTCAAGGTAGATTTTATTACCCACATTTTATGGAAGAGGAAAGTGAGGCTGAGAGGTTGGGCCTCTTGCCCATGTTACAGTGTAGGTAGGACATAGTCAGTCCTGCTGGACTCCTTTACCCCTTTGCACTGCCTCAGCAGTCTAGGCTGTCGTACATCCTCTTCTCGTCACCGGCTTCTTGGGGACAGCCTGTGCTCTTTCCCAGATAGGGAGTCCTTTGCCTAGTGCCTGAAGTTTTAGAGTGAGCAAGTTCAAAAGAAATCTCTTGGTTACCCATGTATCTAGTAGAAACAGTTCTAGATTAGGAATTCTGGCTTGGCCACTGAATTTGGCTGTGAAAACATGTATCTCTTAGAGCCACAGTTTTCTCATGTATAATTGGCCTTCAAAATGGGGTATGCAAGGAAGAAAATACCTGTTATTTTTCTCATTTCTTTTTAATTTGTTAGTATGTTTTATAATGATAATAGTGGTTTGTATACATAATTTGGGTGTGTTTGGTAGTATACTGATGGGGTGCCTGGTTCTCGACCACTGGTCTATGAATTGAGGGGTTTGGGCTACACTGTGTATCAGTGCCATGTTCTGTTATAATTGACCAGAAAGGTGTCTTGCTTGTATTTAACGGCAATGTTAACGCTTTGGCTGCTATTGAATGCCTTGATATATTTGGTTATTTTTCCCTTTTTCAAGTCTTTTCTCTAGTTGTAGTCTCTTTAGTCAAAGATGCTTTCTAATTCTCTACAGTGCTGTGGTGCTTGTGATTTCCAGATGTGTGTGCTGTGTGTCACCGGTTTCAGGAAGTTGCCTGTGGAACTGGGAGAGCAGGCAGAATAGGTGCCATTTATCATCCTGGCAGTCAGGTTCAGGGGCCCTATCGTGCTGTCTTTGTATTGAATCACAATCGGAGCAAACTGCAGCACTCTGACTGATTCTTTTTCTGATGGAAACCTAGGCCAAACTAGTCTCAGGTCTTTTACCCTGAGATATCTCAATCACTGTAAAACAACCTGGATGTAAGAGAGTGGAGTTCTCTGGGTAGTAAAGATATTTAACTCTCCCCAGTGAAACTAAAAACCCGGGGGACAAACTGCTCATTTCCTTTAGTTGGCGATCTTTTCCTTCATCTGCCCTTCCCGTGCTCACCTGCCCTGCCCACAGTTCCGGGCTCCTCATTAGGAGGCACACACAGAGCTCATACTTGCCTTGCTTAGGACTTTTTCCTTATCCATTCATACTGTCTCTCTCACCAAAGATGGTATAACAGATGTCACCGTCCCCACTAGTCAGAACCTGATAAAATTGATGAAATCAAATCAGTTAAGTGCAATAAAACACCATTTACTTTACTTTGGAGAAAGAAAAAAAAAAAATGCTTCTGGTTCATTTGTGACCCACCACCATAGATGATATTGAATGGGACAAATATCTTAGAGTCTATGACAAGTAGTAGCTTCCCTTCCCACCTGCTTTAATCTGGAGAACAAACCTGGAGAGAATAGGAATGCCAGGTGGTAGCTGAGAGCCTTAGAGAGCGAGCAACATGGAAGCCAAAGGTTACTCCCAAGATGTAGCAGTTGGCAGGGACTACACAGTGAGTACCTTCTAAAACAAATCCTCTTACCAGACTGTTGGAATCAGTCCTTATCATCATCGCAGATGTTAAAAGGACCAGCTGCCCATTGCCTAGAGACTGAAAGAATGAATAAATGTTCAAATTCCTTTCACTCAAGTAGGCGAGTACCTACTATGTGCAAGGAGATTTGGTACATAAACTTTTTTTGAAAAGTAGTTTTCAAGAATAGTAATTTTGTGACTAGTTAATCCGTCATTAAATAAACCCCAGTTGAGTGGTAGTTCTAGTAATACCAGTTCTTGCAGAAAAATGAAAATCATCCTATTCTCGTATGTAAACATGTTTTCAAAAGCAATAGCAAATTCTTCCAGATTACTATTAAATTCTTAGCAAATGAGTAGTTTTATCACACATGTGGATCTTCATCTGCATAGATAATCATAGCTGTTTCATAAGCTATCCATAAACTTAAGAAATATACCATTCCATGTAGAAAAAGAAGTGATGTTTTATAGCTTTTCTCCTCTTGGCCAAGGGACCAAGTCTGTACATGATTTCTGTCTTTGCCTTGCCCATTTTCAGACAATAATTATAGATGTGATTATTGATTTAGAACTCTTGTGAAGAAAAAGACTGGATCTGAGTGAAGCAAGTTAGCTTCTAGAACATTTGAAGTCTTCCAGGAATTCTTTGACTTTACCAACCTGTGACAGTTTCGATACTGAAAAACACTGCCTTCACTTACTTTCCTTAGCTCACCTTTTCTCCCCAAGTGTATAAAACCCTTACTTAATTGTGGTAGAAAATCTTATTCAGGGGAACTTTTTTTTTATTCAGGGGAACTTTTAATCAGACATTCTCTACTCTTACTTTTAACCTCCCTAAATTATAAATATTTATTTTGTAGGTATCATAGCTGCAAATGTTTTTGTGTTCTGTTTATGGAGAGTACCTTCTCTACAGCGGACAATGATCAGATATTTCACATCTAATCCAGCCTCAAGTAAGTCTGATGTGTGATTTTATCTTGAGAAAGAGGTAATATAAAAGAAATGTGCTCTAGGTTAACTGAAATGCTATAAAAAGGATGAGTTCTTGTTAACAGATGTCAGCAAAACCAGAGGATAGACTGTAAGCTCTTAGGGAACAGGGACTTCAACTCTTACTGCTATGTCCCAAGTACCTACAATGTGCCTTGCACATAGTAGGTATCTAAATATTATTTAATGAGTTAAGATTTATGATCACTACAGGTTTTCTCTTTGAGAAGACTTGTGTAAACTTTACATCTGTAATTGAAATTATTTACTAATTCTTCTAACCAACTTTTGCTATTAGGACAAGTTGCTTTACTTTGAACTGAGAATTTTAATTGTTGAATAAGTAGAAAAGAGATTTGAGATACATTTTTACCACTTTGAAAAATGCTTTCTTAAACCAACTTATTTAACCTTTTATATAGCTTTGTTTTTGTTTCCCATATTTGATTTCACAATAATAATGAAAACATCTCAAACAGACTGTTTTTACTGGCTCTGTGTTCCATGATTACCAGACTTTGTTTTTCTTTCTCTTGTAGAGGTCCTTTGTTCTCCAATGTTGCTGTCAACATTCAGTCATTTCTCCTTGTTTCACATGGCAGCAAATATGTATGTCTTATGGAGCTTCTCTTCCAGCATAGTGAACATTCTGGGTCAAGAGCAGTTCATGGCAGTGTACTTATCTGCAGGTAATAAACTTTATTCTTGGTCCTTTCAGAGTATAAATGCTTTACCGATGTGGAAAAGGGACAAAGGAAATTATTATAGCTGTGTTCTACATATACAACAGTAAGTGCTCAGCACATATTTGTACCTCAGATTATATGTAGAAAAGATTACCATAGACTGGTGGGACTTGTGTTTTCCCTGCTTCTCACTTTTCATATTTCCCTTTTACGTGAACTATTTAACAACTGTTTAGTTTTAAATTAGCCAGGTAGACAGGAGTTAAGGTTTAGTGTTGAACTTAAACATGTCATTTTTACGTCACTAGGTCTTGGTTTCTTTGACCTCAGGTTCACTGTTTTACAGCTAAATAGTCCCAAGATTTCCCAGCTGTCTCAGTCATCTGAATCTTTGTTAAGTAACCTTAGCTCATTTCCCATACTGTGTTCTGTTTCCAGAAAGCTTTAGATCAGAGCTATCCAGTAAGGTTGTCAAGCATGAGTTTATTCCTGTATGCATGTGTGTTAGCATGGAAGCCCTCAGCTGTGGTCCTGGGGGTAGCATCATTCCTTATTTCAACCAGGAAATGGCCCTGCAGGATTCTGGGTTCCTAAATGCTGCTAAATTGGCATGTGGTCGGTTAATTTTTATTTTTCTCTCTCTCTGCAAAATGTACTTAATACATGAAAACCATGACATAAACAATATTCATTTCCAAAACCCCTTCATTTAAAACAGTGTATCTAGCAGTTAATTCTGTAGTGAAAAAAGCATGGCGCTTGGAGATGGAAGACCTAGGTTCAGGTACTACTGCCACCAGCTCTGAGATGTTGCAGAAAAAAATGCCTGCCTCTCTGAGTATAGTGATACTGTCTCATGACAAAGGGTGTAGAAAGGATGAAATAGAAGCTTCTACCACAAGGCCAAGAGTGGGAATTAATCAGTGTTAACAGAATACTTAAGTTCATCTAGTCCCTCTAAACTAGAAGCTGAGCAGTTTCTCTGGCCTGTAACATAAGTAAGTAATTCTTTCCCCAGGCACTAGTTGTGTTGTAGGTACAAAGTTGTGTAGTAAGTGCCATTAACTCCTGCTCTATAGGAAGTTGTTTTATATAATGAACCATATGCAAGGAGAAAAAATTAGGACATCTAGAGTAGCATAATAAAATATTTTTTAAAAAATGAACCTCACTCATCTCAGATGATACTGGAGCAAAAGGGACCTGTAAAGGATCCTGTAATCTAAATCTGCAGCAGAATCATTGGGTAAGTTGGGTAAAATACAGACTTCCTGGTCCCACTACAGGGATTCCTTTTTTTTTTTTTTTTTTTTTTTTGATTTTTAAAAAATATTTTATTTCATTATTTTTTAGAAAGAGGGGAAGGGAGGGAGGCAGAGAGGGAGAAAGACATCAGTGTATGGTTGCGTTTCACCTGCCTCCAGCCACAGACCTGACTGGAGACCTGGTTTGCAACCTGGTTATGTGCCCTGGCTGGGGAATCGAACCTGCGACCTTTGGGTTCTCAGGCCGGCACCTTATCCACTGTACCACCAGCCAGGGCTTACTACAGGGATTCTTAGTGTTTGGAGTTCAGTCCAGAGGATTCCCAGGTAGCTGGTGAATTTGGAAGCTAGTCCCTTCATGTTATAGATGAGGAAAATGGTAACTGAGGGGTAAAGTAAATGGCTCTGTGTCACTCAGCAAGTTGTGCAGTGGGTCAGGCTTTTCTTCCCTTAAAAAATATCTGAAGTGATGGACAGGATAAGCATTCGTGCCTGCACCTCGCAGTGACCCAGGTAGAAACCTGACATGTTAGTTTCTGGGGTGGAGGTCAGATATGGAAACCATTTTAATACCTCACTAAAATTATTGAAATGTGACTTATTTCTTAGGTGTTATTTCCAATTTTGTCAGTTATGTGTGTAAAGTTGCCACAGGAAGATATGGCCCATCACTTGGAGCAGTAAGTATTTCTCATTTAAATGTTTTATTTTAATTAAAACAATTTTTTTTAAAGATTATTTTCAGAGAGAAGGGCAGGGAGGGAGGAAGAAAGGGAGAAAAGCATCAATGTATGGTTGTCTTTCACCTGCCTCTAGCTGGAGACCTGGCTAGAGACCTGGTTTTATGCCCCAACTGGGAATCGAACCAGCAACCTTTGGGTTCGCAGGCAGGCACCAATCCACTGAATCACACCAACGAGGGTAATAGGTATTTAAATTTTTGAATTTGTGTTTTAGTCCTGGCTGTTGTGGCTCAGTGGATTGAGTGCAGGCCTACGGACCAAAGAGTCGCCAGTTGTGGGCATGCAAGAGGCAACTGATTGATGTATCTCTTAAACATCGATGTTTTTCTCTGTCTTTTTCTCCTCTCTCTAAAAATAAATAATAATACTTTTAAATTTAGGTTTTAACTTCATTTTAAAATGGTAGTTACAAAAAGTGACAAAATTAGTACAGTGAGTTTTTATGTACCGCTCACTCTACTGTTAACTACAGAAGGATTGTACATTTATCAAAGCCAGAAAATTAACAATGAAACCATTCTAACCTATATCTAATTTAGAATGTATACATTTGTAAAGCATTGTAAGTTTGAGGCTATAACTTTTAACTATTGATCTTTTTTTTTATTGTTGTTGTGTTACATCCATCCCATTTCCCCTCCCCTCTCCCCCCTTCCCTACCCACCCACTCCCCACAAAGTCAATCCCACTTGTCCATGTCCATGGTTCTTCCATGTTAGTTCCTTGACTAAACTGCTCCCTTTCTTGACCTACTCCTTCCCCCTCCCTATTGATCATTTTGACATGTTCACTACAACAGAGTACATATCAAGAATGGTCAAGAAGATAGGAAAGCAATCTAGGTGATGAATCAAGAGATGAATGAATAAATATGGTGCAATTATCTATATACACACATAACACAATGGAATATTAGCCATTAGAAAGAATGAGTTCTTGCCATTTGCAGCCAGTGAACTAAGTTGAACAGAGAAAGATAAATACCATATGATTTCATTTATATGTGAAATTTCAAAAACATACAACAAGTGAACAAAAAACACAAAAGAGAAATACACTGAAAGATACAGAGAACAAACTGATAGTTGCCAAAGTGGCAGGGGGCAGGGGTGGGTGTGGAGCAATGGGTGCAAGAGGAGAAGGGAATTAAAAAGTACAAACTTCCAGGTATAAAGTAAATCATGGGTATGAAATGGACTACTAGGGAATACAGTCATTAATATAATAACTACTTACAGTGACAGGTGGTTACTAGACTTATGTTGAAAATGTGTTGTACTCCTGAAACTAATACAATATTGTATGTCAACTATAATTAAAAAAATTTTTAATTAATTAATTTTTTTTAAGTAGTAGTCAGAACATTGGGTCTCTGATCCTTGCAAACCAGAAAGCCTAATCTGGCATTGGAAAGTGCTAACTAATTACAGGTTTGAGTCTGATACTATCTATTTAGACAGTATTTGAGTGTCTGCTTTGCAGATTAGACTCTTAGACATTGTAGTAGAAGCTAGGGATACAGCCAATGAGCAAAATGATCAGAATTCCTGCCCTCAGAAGCTATGTTCCAGATGCCTTAAAAAAATTATATGTGTGCCTTCTTTTGAGTTTCATGGCAGATTCTAGGCACATAGAAATATTTATGTAATATTTCTCTAAAGACTACACCTTCATTATGTACATACTTAAATACTAATGCACTTAAATGCATTCAAATAGGAGATTTCATATTTAAGCCAACTCTAAAAAGGTGAAATTTTAGAAAAAGTGCTTATAAAGTAATCATCCCATGATTTCTATGTTCCTCAAAATTCTGAATACTTAATTTTCCTAATCAGGTCCTTACATTGTTCTATGACCTCCATGCCTCTCTTAACTTATGAGGGGTTTCCCCAAAATATGGATTATCTTCTGGAGGGCAGGCCCCTTGTAGTACAGGCTTCCCCGACTAGGTGAATTTTTTAGGAACCCATCTGTGTCAGTGCACCAGCTGGTGGTATTGTGAGAGGCTGCGTTCGGCCTCAGTGAATATTTTTTTGAAGATTCTTTCAGTGTGTTTCAGTGTGTTTCATGATTTACAAGCACACCTGCCCACACCATGCTGAGTGTTCAGCAGTTTTTGACCAAAAATGCACAATCATCATGTCCCACCCTCCCTATTCACTTGATCTCCCTGGGTGACATTCTTTTTGTAGATTTTTATTTCCTTTTAGAGAGAGGGGAAGGGAGGGAGAAAGGAGAGAAACACCGATATTTAAGAGAAACATTATTGGTCAGTTGCCTTTCACATGCCCCCAGTCTTGAACCTGGCCCTCAACCCGTGCATGTCCACTGACTAGGAATCAAACCTGGGACCTTGTGGTTTGCAGGCTAGTGCTTAATCCACCGAGCCACTACCAGCCAGGGCTCTTTAGTCTCTTTGCAAGGTTCCAAGTAAAATAAAATGGTCGCTAGAGCAGATTCATTTAGAATTACATTTTGATTTATATGTAGTGTTTTGGAGTATATCTCCTTGGTATAACTTTTTCAGTGGCTGCTGCAAGTATTGATATTATACATCGCTTACCAGAGTCTACTTAAATTCCCCACGTGTCAGCTTCTTTATGCTCACTCTCTGGTTGGGGAGCTTTGTTGAAGTTTCAGAGGGTCTTTTTTAGTTGTTATTATCTTTTAAAAAGATTTTATTTACTTTAGAGAGATGGGAAGGGAGGGAGAAAGCAAGAAAGGGCAACATCAGTGTGTGGCTGCCTCTTGTGTGCAACCCAGGCACGTGCCCTGACTGGGAATTGAACTGGTGACCCTTTGGTTCTCAGGCTGGTGATCAGTCCACTGAGCTACACCAGCCAGGGCATAGTTATTAAATGAAACTATGCATTTGACATGTTTGACCCTATCTCTGGAGTTCACTAACCACTCATGTGCTGGTTGTTAACACATCTTATGGCCTGTAGCTAAGTCCTTGCTGTGGTTACTGTGTGATGGACTTGGATTCCCATTGCCCAATATTTTGTACATTAGTAACTGAAAGCTTTTAAGCTTGGTGTTCACCTACAAGTTTGTGACTTGCTAAGTTTCTGGGAAAGTATTGCTACTTTAGATATTGTGGTCACTAAGCAGTTGCAGGTTGAAAGTTTCATATTTTCACGTGTGTTAATTTGCAGTCAGGCGCCATCATGACGGTCCTTGCAGCTGTCTGCACCAAGATCCCAGAGGGCAGGCTTGCTATCATCTTCCTTCCAATGTTCACGTTCACGGCAGGGAATGTGAGTATTGTCATGAAGTGAAGTGTGGGGACAGTAGTGATGTTTTTACATTGACTGAATTCTTGCCCTTAAATGAGAAATGTCAATACTGGAGGAGTCAAAGTTGTACCAGTTAATGTTTTCTTTTGCTGGCTTGTAGGCCCTTAAAGCCATTATTGCCATGGATACAGCAGGAATGATCCTGGGATGGAAATTTTTTGATCATGCAGCACATCTTGGGGGAGCTCTCTTTGGAATGTAAGTTTGAGTGTATTTGATTGTTATTCAGCCTTTTCAGGTCATTTTCCTCTCCCACTGCCAAGGGAGACAGAGTAAGGCAGGGGCAGGTGGGGTTGGGAGGGCCAGGAATCCACAACATGGTTTGCTTTGGCCTTGCCCAGTTTCACCATGTGAGGTGGACCATGAGAATGTAGACCTTACCCCCACCTCAGTCATTGTAGACAGAGACCCTGCTCTTAACCTCAGGTCACCCTAACTCCTGACCTATCATGATTCCCAGCCCTCAACCTGGGCTGTCACCTCTTTTCCCCAACCTCAGGCCCCCTCTCCCCTGCCTAGACCCAGCCCTCACCTCCATCCCACAGGTGCTAGGCACACAGTGAGTACGCAGAGCACGCATATTCCACAATAGGCTGAGCCTCAGATACTGCTGGTGACAGACCGGTGACCGAGCATTTGTTTTGTGGCAGGCACTGAGCCACTTACCTCACATTATACTGTTATCACCTCCTTTTTATGGGTGGGCTCAGAAGTGCTCTTCCTCAGGTCAGACAGCTCTAAAGTAGCAGAGCAGAGATTTCACATCCTAAGCCCTGTCATACTGTAATGAGTACAGTTGCATTGTGGTCACAGGATCTTCCACTTGGGCTTCAGACAGTGGACTGTTGCCTAAAACAGTAGGACTACGTGCAGCATCTCTGCCACCAAACTTCCCTCAGGACTGCTGGAGCCCATCTGACCACAAGAGTTATCATCTGTCTAATATGCAGGGTCCCCTGATGGCCTAGCCCTTCTTGTATAAATGTTGCCTTATGTCCTTAAGTAATTTTTACTTCATTTCATGACAGTGGGAAACCTAAGTGTTTCAATTTTTTTTTTTTTTTTTTTTAAGTAGAAAAATCTATTCTAAGTGGAGCAGTTTTGCCCAGTAGGCGGTGGAATTAAATGCCATTTTTAATTTTCAGTGATGATTAAAGAATAGCATATGTGAGTTCTAGCTTTAACAGCAGTGGCACATTATAAATAGTAGAAACTGACCTGATATTACATGAGAAGCATAAAGACTTTTGAAAAAGGGTTCTGTTTTATGAACTCTAAATTTATCTGGATCCTTTCGTCTATACTTAAAGGATCTTCTCCCCATCAGGTTTTATTCTTCTGAACTACAATTAGATGACCTTTATCTATTCTGAAAATAACTGGATCAAATGCATTTTATAATCCAGAATCTGAAATGCAGAGGAAGCCTTTCTCCTTGCTGTTTCTAATTTCACCTTCTTTTATTTACTCTCAGTCATCCAGAATTCATCTTTAATCCAGATTTAGAAATCTTTACAATGGTAAAGGTTCCATTAGTGTCCTCCTGCACATTTTCTTGACTTTCTGCCCCTCACCAAATATTATGGTTGTTGCAATAATAATCGCTAACATATATTGAATACTTAACGTTTGCCTGAGCTAAAGGCTGAGTGTAATGAGTAATTCTCTGAAAATCCTGTGAGGTATTCCATTTTATAGAAAGGAAGCTGCTTAAAGAAGGGAATTTATCCAAACTCACAAGGTCATTGCAGAACTTGAGTTTTAGACTGAGCATCAAACTGGGAGGCTGCCAGGAAAAAAAAAAAAAAAAAGAAAGGTTGTTTTGAAGTATTTACCTAATTTAAATTTAGCCAAATTTTAACTTACATATATAATGAAAATGGTGTGCTTATAAGATTAAAGTATTTGACTCTTTGCTTAAAATGAATGAGTTTCCCTGGCTGGTGGCACAGTGGATAAGGCTCCAGCCTGTGAACCCAAAGGTCACTGGTTCAATTCCCAGCCAGGGAACATAACCAGGTTGCAAGCCAGCTCTCCAGCCAGGTCTGTAGCTGGAGGCAGGTGAAAGGTAACCATACATTGATGCCTCTCTCCCTGTCTGCCTTTCTCCCTTTCCCTCTCTAAAAATAATAAAATCTTAAAAATAAAATAAGTGGGTTTAAAAAAATTGGGGACAAACACTATCAATGGAGAATGTCTAACAAGTGATTCATTTTTTTGCAAGAGTTTTATAGTTGCATTTGAATCTTAGAGTGCACTCTTTCTCTTGTAAGTTCACCACAGAATTTGACTCAAGTCCAAGAATTCTGTTACATTCATATTAACGTGCCTATTTTTAATTATTTTTATTTTTAAGATTTATTATTTTTAAAGAGAGGGAAAGGGGGCGCGGGGGTGAGAGAGAGAGAGAGAGAGAGAGATAGAGATGTGTGGTTGCCTTTCACCTGCCTCCAGCTACAGACCTGGCTGGAGACCTGGCTTGCAACCTGGTTATGTTGCCCTAGCTGGGGAATCAAACCAGCGACCTTTGAGTTCACAGACCGGTGCGTTATCCACTGTCCCACCAGCCAGGGCCAACATGCGTGTTTTTTTTAAACATCTTTTATTCTTTGTGAGTTTACTGATTTTCTTAACTTTTTAAAATTTTAATGGTGACTTCTTAAATCAGATTTTAACTTATTTTGAGTGAATATTAAGATTTAGGGACAATTTCAGTCACCTTATAATAAAAAAATAGAACATTTAAAAATGGTAAAACCTTTAACTGCTAATCTGATACCAATATAAGACAAATGGAGCATTTTTTTCAGTCAGCTCTCTGGGAGATACAAAGATCAACAAAATCTGGTCTCTGCCTTGGGACATGAAATCTGGGGAAACCAGGGCAAAAATAAAGCTTTCAAAATAGCCATTTCCAGGGAGCTCTCCAGTCCTCCCCCAGCCAGGGACAGGAGGTTCATGCCTCTGAGTTACACTTGCAGCCCATGCTGCCCTTGGGTAAGTGCTGGGCCTTGGAGAACCTGGACCTGTCTCTCAGCTTCTCAAAAGCAGGCCCTTCTCATCTCGCACCCTGTTCGACTTACAGTCAGTGCTGCCTAGTGCGGCAGCAGCCCGGTGGTAACAGCACAGCTTTCGGAGTCAGACTTGGGTACTAGTCTCAGTTCTGATGATTCCTAGTTATGCAACATGAGCAAGTTAAGTTATTAAACCTCTCTATGCATCACTCCCTTAGCTCATTGCTTCATGCTCCTTTTTAGGCGGTTCTTAATAGGAGAGAGGGGATTGGAACTTAATTTACGAGGTGGGCAGAATTTGGATCAGCAGATGACCCTTTGTGTAGCCAGGTGGAAAATGATGAAAGCACTTAAATTAGCCATCATTAGTAAACTACTTGTGAACGTTCTCACCAGGTTTAGAATCGTCTACCCTGCTGGTAGCACCTTGGGCAGATTACTTTCTTTTAGACTGGGTTTCCTCAGGTCTGTAACAGGAAGTGATGGTACCTTGCAGGGCTGTGGTGAATCCAAAGTAATGTGTGTGTGAAGTACTTAAACTTTTTAGATCAGTCACACGTGGTCTCACCCTACTTAGATCTTTTACATACTTCCATCTATTAAAGATGACTCATATTTACAGCAGATAAATTAACCAGCTATTTTTAATAAGCTAGATAGTAAATGACAGTGGCATTTTTAAAATGTCAACTTGATATCATTGTATTTAACCATTTGTATGTCATACTGTTTGAACATCGGGCCTGCTTTTTTCTTTTTTGCAGATGGTATATTACTTATGGTCATGAACTCATTTGGAAGAATAGGGAGCCTCTAGTGAAGATTTGGCATGAAATGAGGACTAACGGCCCCAAAAAAGGAGGTGGCTCTAAGTAAAACTGGGATTGGACGATACCAATCATCTAGTCCATGGCCTGAAAGCCCAGGAACGCATCGGATCCATGTCGTTGCTCCTGCCTGGAAGATGCCCAGCATGGATAGCTTTCCCAGTGTTGTAAACTATATCCTCAGCATGTGTCTTATTAGAAGGTGAACTAGAACAGAGTTGTGAAATAAAGGTTTCTATCATTAGTTTGTAAACAGTGGGTGTGCGTGTCTCTCTCTCTCTCTTTCTTTTTTTTTTTTTAATATATTTTATTTATTATTTTTAGAGAGAGGAGAAGGGAGAGACACAAAGAGGGAGAGAGACATCAATGTATGGTTGCCTTTCACCTGCCTCCAGTTATACACCTGGCTGGAGACCTGGCTTGCAACCTGGTTGTGTGCCCTGGCTGGGGAATCAAACCAACGACCTTTGGGTTCACAGGCCGGCACCTTATCCACTGTGCTACCAGCCAGGGCTGTGCGTGTCTTTTTTTTTTTTTTCAAGATTTTATTTATTATTTCCAGAAAGAGAGGAAGGGTGAGAGGCAGAGAGGGAGAGAAACAGAGAGACATCAATGTATGGTTGCCTTTCACCTGCCTCCAGCCACAGATCTGGCTGGAGACCTGGCTTGCAACCTAGTTATGTGCCCTGGTTGGGGAATCAAACCAGCAACCTTTGGGTTTGCAGGCCGGCACCTTATCCACTGTGCTACCAGCCAGGGCTGCGTGTCTCTTTTGAGGAACACAAATGCTGCCCTGGAATCTTGTTAGGTTTGACGTTCTTTGAGCCATGAACCTGGCAGGTGCACAGGGACAGGCCTGATGGGAACTTGGAGGGAGAGCTAGAATGGCTCCCAGGTGGTGGCAGATTCACCTTCTTGAATCTCTGTTCAGTGTTTACTTTTTGTCTACTGACCCCTTTCCTGGGTTAAAAGATGACAGTTTAGTATCACCTCTCTGACATGGTCTGAAACAACAGCTGCAGTATTTCTAAATTTTCCCAAGAAAAGCAATTTTTCTGGCAGTGAGTGACATATGAATAAAAAGCTGTGTTTATTTAGGCTTTCCAGTGGAGGCGTGGAGCAGGTGGCTGCGGCCCCTGGGTGGGGATGAACCATTCTCAGCTGGGCAGCCGAGCCGGAGCCATGGCCAGTACAGGGGTAGCAGTTGGACTGACCACTGTTGCGGCAGGATCTGCAGGCCGTTAACGTTTTGCAAGCCATGAAGCATATGGAGCCTCAAGTCAAATGAGTTTTTCAAAGTCTCCCTTCAGTGGTGGCTATTACAGAGGTGGGTTTGAACCCAAAATGACAAAACAGGAAGCCACATTAATAATAGGTGTACCGCTAATAAAGGAAAATTAAGAGATGCTCATTGACGAATTATGCTTTTAAATCACACAAACAAGGGAGGATCTCCTTATATAGCAGCCAAAATCAATGAAGCTAAAGATTTACTAGAAGGCCAAGCTAAAAAGTTAAGTAAATGTATGAGCACAAGTGCTAGCTTTTTATAAAATGTCCCAAAGCTACATACACATTTTAAAAATGATTTAGCACACACTTAAGTACAAGTTGTGTAAGAATTTAAATTTGAGCATTGTAAACCAGATTATATTTGGGCATTACTGCTCAATTATGGGTAAATACCATTTGAATAGAAATACTGTTTATTACTCATTTGGCAAATAATTTAGTACTTCAAGGCAAAGTGAGCATGAAGGTCCCTACTCTCAAGGAATCCCAATCTAATGGGAGACTGATAAACTGGTAATTAAAATACAATGTGATAAATACTGATGGAATTAGCACAGGTTTTATAATAAACTCATCTCAGCAGCTTGGAACTGTGAATTTGAAAATGAATTTAGCCACAACTTTGACCTAAATTGATGTAGGTATGTATTATGCCACTGACAATTCAGATTTCATAAACATGGTAAAGATTTTTGTTTTTAAATAAAATATTTACATTGTATTCAACTAGCCCCTTCAAAAAATGAACCATTCATAAACTTTTTTTACGTAATCAAAAGTTATGCATTTGACCCTGGCTGGTGGCACAGTGGGTAAAGCGCTGGTCTGCAAACTCAAAGGTCGCTAGTTTGATTCCCCACCCAGGGCGTGTAATCAGGTTGCAAGCCAGGTCTCCAGTCAGGTTCGTGGCTTGAGGCAGGTGAAAGGCAACCATGTGTTGGTGTCTCCCTCCCTCTCCACCTCTCTCCCGTCCCCTCTCTCTCTTAAAAAATCTTTTTTTAAGATTTTAAGTAATAAAATCTTAAAAAAAAAAAAAAAAAAGTTCTGCACTTGTTATGACCAGGCTTAAGCACAATTAGCTAAACTGAAACATGCTGTTATCAAAATATATAGCTTGAATTCATATGATGTATTTAAATGATACTTGAAAGCAAATGGCTTATTTTTGGTCTAACTAAGGCCTATAAGGCTCTTAACCAAAGGACTTGTAAAAACCACCCAAGCTAATTTGTGGTCTTCAACAGTACTTGTTTAGTTTTAGCATGATGATAATACATGCTTCCTACTGTCTAAACTTTATTAAATCATCTTAAAAAGTTAAAAAAACAAAACAACTGTGTTTAGGTCTTTGCTTTCTTGGTTAAAATTGTAGCTTAATTAAGACTTAAAGGAAGTATCTTGGGTAAATTCAGACTTGAGTCTGAGCCTAATTGCATCTTACATTTGAAAATGACCATCCTTTGAATTGAAGCATCTTAATGAAATAGACAGTGGTCATCATAGTAGCTTCACTTACCCTCATGGTTGAGAAGTATTTCTAGGAAATGCAATTTGAGAATTGAAGTTTTCCTTAAGCAGATTTACAGAAGAGATTTTAGTGTTTTAGTGCCTCGGAAGTTTCCATCAGATTGTACACCATGCATGGGAGAGGACCGAAGGCCCTGACTTGCTAAAGGCTGGGCAGGGGGCATGGGGCTTTGTGAGGCAGTGAGACACACCCACTTCACCGTGTGGGGAGCTGAATGGCAGCCTGCCCCCAGAATACAGGAATTGTCCAGGATTTGGCATTTCTTCAAATCTTTTTCCCACCAAGCCAGACTGTTCTCTACTGTGAAGTACCAGTTATTCTTACCAGACGGAGGATGCTATTCTGTTTTTAAACCAGTGTCAATTCCAGGAGAGAGTTTCTTTAACCAATTCCCCATTTTGCCCAGAAAGAACCAGGGCAGTCAAGTGTGGGAACTGCTGGAGGTCACACCGCCTTAACATTTTGGAATACATGATGCTAGCAGCCCTGTGATGTATGGATGAGGCAAAAGTGCTTTTCAGAGGTGGAATGGGAGGCTGAGGTCACATGGACATTTCTTGGGGCATCCAAAATGAAATGCACGGCTTGTCAGGGGCAGACCAGGAAAAGAGTCCATGCAGACCTGTCTCTTCTCTGCTTTGTGATAGTTAGGGGAGGAGAATGCACAACAAGATCAAGTTCCTAATGCATTTCTCTGTTCACCACATCCCTTGATGCAGTAACCATGGAACAGCCGAGGTTCCATCTTCCCTGGGAGAGGCCTCGGAGATCAGCACCTAGCTTTGGAAGCACAAGCCTTGCTGTCCACAATTATCCTTACCCTGGTTTGCCCACTAGAGTATTTTACTTCCTCATGTTGGCTTCTCTGTTGACTCCCCCCCCCCCCCTCTTTTTAAGATTTTATTATTTTCAGAGAGAAGGGCAGGGAGGAAGGAAGAAAGGGAGAGAAGCATCAATGTATGGCTGCCTTTCACCTGTGTCAACCTAAGGACCTGGCTGGAGACCTGGCTTGCAACCTGGGTATGTGGCCCTGACTTGGGGAATTGAACCAGCAACCTTTGGGTTTGCAGGCTGGCACCAACCCACTGAGCCACACCAGCCAGGTCTGCTGACTCTTGATCACCCCCAAGGGCATGTTTTGCTTGGCTAGTGTGCCTTTCAGCTGCCCTACCTCTGGCCTCTTAAGTGTTGCCTCCCGGGAAATACCCACTTCGCTGCTGTCTCCCACACTTACTGCGGCTACAGTCATAACCAGGAGCAAGTCTTCTGGCTCTAAACTCACTGAATGAGTATTTCCAAATGCTTACTCAGTATGTGTCTGCTGTGTGCCAGGATGGTTCCGGGTGCTGGGGCCCCACTGTGCAGGCTCCTCAAATAAAACTGCTGGCTCAAGGAGTGGTACGGCCAATTGGAAGCCAGAAATGTGGAAGCCATTCCAGATTTTCCTCCTGTCACTTCGCTGTGGCTTCAAACTAAGACAGGCAGTGATGTGGAAAGAGGAGCTGGCATGGTAACTGCGGAGCGGTACTGCAGTCCTCTCTGAGGTGCGACACCTTGAATACCATCCAAGGATGTGCTTGAAATGGAGCTCTGGATAATGAGTGCCGTTTCATTAGCGTTGTCAGAGTAATTGGTCTGCAGTGCACACAGAGGCCACGGGTCAAATATTCAGGAAACCTCTGAGTGAGCCCAGGGAGTTGTTTCTGATACTCGCATGCAGTAGACTGACCTGGAGTGTTACCCACAGTTAGCATTGCAATAAAACAAGAAGGCAAGTCCCAGAGGGAAGGGAAGCTTTGTAGCATCACTAGTGACCAAAGATGTGTGACAGTTTAAAAGCCCAATAAAGCTTTCTGTCATGTTTTAAAATTAGAGATTTTAGAACCCTGAGAAAAGTAGGTTGAGGGCGTATGCCAATTCTCAATGAAAACCGGATTGGCTGTCACAAATTTAGCACTGTACAGGCAAACAATTGGGTGACTCACTGGCTGATTCAAACACGTGTTCCCTGGGAAGCGTGGCCCCAAGTTTTCCCTGTGACCCCTCCCCGCTGCAGGTCCCCGTGGTGCAGCCTGGCCCAGGCGCGGGAGACGCCCGTGGTACCCCCAACACGGACTCCGTGCGGGGGCGGGGAGGCTGTCCGAGTGCTGACTGCGGCGATCCCACGGACCTCAGCATCCGACTCTCACCCTCTGCGTAGCCAGGCCTGATTTATAAGATAACAGGAAACTTTGGATTAGATTATGAAACATGTAAAAGTTGGACACTTCTCCGTGCTTTCAAGCGGTTTCCTCTCCCCATCCCCACTTCTGCCCCCTTCCGGTTGTGCGCCGTTCCCTGGCCTTCGCCCCGCTCCAGCGGTGCACACCGGGGCCCAGCCCCCCACCCCGGGCCGCCCTACCCCCTCCTCGGCGGCCACCCCCGGTCAAGGGGCGGCGCTGCGGCGGCGCAGGGGGGGGCCGCGCGGGCGGGACGCTGGGCAGGGCGGTGCGCCCGAGCGCGGTAGCCGAGCGGCGGGCGCCGGCCGGCATGGCGTGGCCCTGCATCAGCCGCCTCTGCTGCCTGGCACGGCGCTGGAACCAGCTGGACCGCTCGGACGTGGCGGTGCCCCTGACCCTGCACAACTACTCGGACCTCGAGAGCGAGGAGCCGGGCCTCTGCGGCGCCGCCTCGCGCACGGGCGCATCCCCCGCAAGCCTCGGGGGCCCCGGCCGGGAGGTGCCGCTCACGCAGTACCAGCGGGACTTCGGCGCGTGGCCCGCACCCGCAAGGCCCAGAGATGCGGCCCAGGGGCGCAGGCCCGGGGCGGGCGGCCGCAGGGGCAAGTCCCCCTCGTCCCCTGTCCGGGGGATCTACGTGCTCCCCATCGGCGAGGCGGGCGCGGCTGCAGCAGCCACCACGTCGTACAGGTAAGGGGCCAGGGGCCGTGAGGACCGGGATGGGTGGGAGAGACGGGGCGCCCACCCCACGCGACTTTGGCGGCCTCCAAGGCCACCCCCTTTGGTCCCTGGGCTCGGCAGGCGTCTCCTCCGCTGCTTCCCGACCAGCCTCAGGAGCGAGCACCTGGGCTAACGAGCTCACCACCGCACTCCCAGCCGCCTCCCTTCTCGGGCCGCCCCGAGTTAGAAACTCTGCCGTCGACCCAGTTAAAATCTGCTTCCCTTTAACTTCCGCCAGCTGCGCCCAGCCATAGGAGGGGTGCGCGCAGGCGGACCTGCTGAGCTCCCCCTGGCCACTGCCCCCTGTGCGGGATTGGGGGTGAGGCCCAAGTAGGGCTCCCTAGTGGGTGGTCCCCTGGGGATCCTACTGACGGAGGGCCTCTGCCTTGGCTTTCACTGGGGACAGGTCTGTGGGTCCTCCCCATGCAAAGCCCCTCCCAGCTGGGCTCTGGACACCTGAGGGCTGTCTCCCTTCTTTCTCTCATTACAGAACTCATACATACTCACGAGAAAGGGTGGAAATGACAGAAATAACCCCACCCCGATCTGAGAGTGCCTTCTAATCCTTCACATGCATTGGAGTGCATATTCATTTATAATTATTAGTGTTAGCTTCTTACTGCATACGTTGTGGATGTCCGTCCAATGTTGCTAGATGTTCTTCCACAACATGATTTTTAATAGATGTGAAGTATTTTATCCTATAGATATACATCTATCTACTTATCTAGTCAGCTATTACAAACACTATTTATTTGGTCCAGTTACTTCACTTCCATGAATTTTTCCCTGTTGAGGTGGAGCTAATATAAGGTCTGTTGTGACATTGTACAGCAAACGGTGGAAACAACCCCACTGTCCAGCTGATTGAGGGGACTGGTTAATTATAGCTCCGCCATGGGATGGGCTCCTGGGAAGCCCAGAATACACTAACAACAGAAGCTCTTCCATAGGCCCACAGCAGGCCCTGACCAGGTTATTCAGCGACTAGAACTTTGTCCGCATACCCAAGTTGCAGGTTCAATCCTGGTCAGGGCACATACAAAAATCAACCAATGAATGCATAACGAAGTGAAACAACAAATCCATGTTTCTCTCTCTCTTCCTCTCTCTCTCTCTAAAACCAATAAATTAGCCCTGGCTGGTAGCACGGTGGTTAAGGCGCCGGCCTGTGAACCCAAAGGTCACAGGTTCGATTCCCCAGCCAGGGCACATAACCAGGTTGCAAACCAGGTCTCCAGTCAGGTCTGTGGCTGGAGGCAGGTGAAACGCAACCATACATTGATGTCTCTCTCCCTCTCTGCCTCTCTCCCTTCCCCTCTTTCTAAAACTAATGAAATAAAATATTTAAATAAACAAATACATAAAACCAATAAATGAAAAAAAAATTTTTTTAATGGGGATGCCCTGATTGGTGTGGCTCAGTGGATTGAGCACTGGTCTGTGAACCTAAGGGTCACTGGTTCAATTCCAAGTTGAGGCATATACCTGGGTTTCAGGCCAGGTCCCCAATTGGGTGTGTGCAAAAGGCAAGCCACACACTGATGTTTCTCTCCCTCTCTTTCTTCTTCCATTAAATCTTTTTTAAAAACAAGGATATTAAAATACACATGTCTACTCGAATAAGCACATAATCTCTCTGGATGAATGGTAATCTTTGAGAGAGAGGTAGAGGGGTGAGGAGGATGGCTGGATCCTGCCCAGGGAGGAAAGAGACTGAATGACTTTTCACTCTACTCTGTCTCTTGGATTGTTACCCTAAAACCAGAAATGTATAGGTGCAACCTTTTAAAAATAAGCAATTTTTTAGGAAAAAAAAAACCTTCTGTTGTAAGCATCCCTGTAGCTAAATCTTTGCTCCTAATTTCTTTAGTATAAATTCCTACCTATGGAATTGAAGGGGTAAAGAGGTATGACCTTTCCACTTGAGTTTTATTTTTGAATCGACTGTATTGAGGTAGAATACCTGGACAGTAAAATCCATGGACTGTAAGTGCATATCTCAGTGACTTTTGTTTAAGTCTGGGCATCGCCACCATTATGCAGAGCATTCCATCTTCCCATCTTTGTGGGCGGGCAGTTTTTAAACACTTGATAGGGAGTGGTTGTGGTAGGGCAGGTCTGTGTTCAGGGACACATGCCCTCAGCTTGAGGGAATGTCGGGGGCAGAGGGTCGGTGCCAGGGGGCCCGACCAGCTGGAGGGGCCTGAGCAGCCAGAGGGCCTGGGTGTGCAACCTTTCCGTGGCTGACGTTCTAGGTGTCAGGAGCAGAGAGCAGCTCCAGCTCCGGGAGGAAAACACTTTCTAATCATCAGAACTGCTGGTGGGGCAGCTGCAGCGCGGGGTGCTGAGTGCTCCTCACTGGGGTACTCAAGCAAAGGCCGGGCTTTGGAAGGGGCCCCTCACCCGTGGTGAGCAGATGGTGAGCCTGAATGTCCTGCTGGGTCCTTCCAGCTCCAGTGGCAGCACAGGCACTAATTATCACTCTTTTTAGCATGTATTGGGCACCAGGCTCAGGGCTTCCCATGGATTATCTCCCCAAGACTTCACGGTCACTCTCTGGAATCTGTTCAGTTCTGGCCGTCCCGTTTTACAGAAAAGGAACTTGAGCACAAGCTCCCAAAACGCAGGCAGCGGGGCCCAAGTGTGTCTTGCCTCAGAGACCAAAATGAAAACCCATCTTATTTATTTATTTTGAGAGAGAGGGGAAGGGAGGGAGAAGGACGGGGAGAGAGAGAGCAACGTGAGAGCGAGACTGGGGACCTGGCCTGCCACCAACGGACATGTGCCCAGACCAGGAATGGAACTGACAACCTCTTGGTTTGTAGGATGGTACCCACCCACTGAGCCCCACCGGGGCTCAGTGACCAAGTATGTACCCTCCACAGTTATCCTCTCAGATGCTGCCTCCTCTGAGCCACCTGGTTTCTTGAACAGAGTCCTGCAACGGTGGGCCCCCTTCCTGGTGAATAAGCCTGGTGCGACACTTGGCCTCTCTGCCCCTTTCCTTGCCTCTGAAGCAGGAATGACAAGAGCTTGGCAGCCTGGTCCCCGACCCCCTGCAGAGATGCAGAGCCACTGCCAAGCTTGCTCCCCTGCACCCGGCCACTTGGCCTCTGGGACCCGCCACCTCCCAGCTCTAGAGCCTGGCATGAGCAAGCTTTCCTGCCTGCCTTCTTGCAAAATGCGCCCCCGTGGTGTCAGAGTGGTCAGTCATGGCCACTTCACCCAGCAGGCCCTGCCTGGCCCGAGCCCTGGGCTCCATGTGCGAGATGACCTGCCTCACTGGCTGGGCCATGTGAGGCATGAAGGTTTGTGCACGTGGATCAGTAGCCCCACTTTCCTGCAGGGGAAATGAAGGCTCTGAGAAGTTAAGTGATTTTTTGAAGCCACGTTGGGCTGAGAACCAGGCCTGCGGATCCCCAGTCCAGGGCTCTCCGAGTTGCTGGGGGTGGCAGCTCTCAGGTCCCGCTGAGGCCCACGTGAGGGGGACAGTGGTACAAACAGCCTGGTTAGGGGAGGCAGAGTGCCCTTGGATGGTCCTACATTTTTATTATCTTCTTTTAAAAGTAGGTTTATTTATTTACTTATTCTTGGAAGGGAGGGAGAAAGACAGGAAGAGAAACATCGATATGAGCAATGCATGGATCGGTTGCTTCTCTCACAGGCCCCAGTCCGTGTGCCCTGACCAGGACTCCATCAGCCTTTTGCTTCGCCAGATGAAGCCCAGATCACTGAACTACACTGGTCAGGGCTATTACCTTCCTGACTAGAGTCATTGGTCTGCCTTCCTCTCTCCTGAGCAGTCCCCAGGTCCTGCAGATTCCATCTTTGGCCCTTTCCGTGTCCCTGCTACAGCCCCTCTCACCTGGGCTCCAGCCCCAGCCCCGGGTACTGCTCTGGCCCCGCTCCAGCTGCTTCCTGCTTCGGGGGGCCTGCAGCTTCCCTGGGCAGCGGCTCAGTTTGGGGACAGACGGACACACCAGGGAAGGACCTGCCTCCCCAGGAGAAGCAGAGCAGCAGATGGCTCAGGCAGCTGGTCCTTGGAACCTTGCAGCCCTCAGGAGCGAAAACGATCTCCTGGGGCCCTGGCCCAGCTCGCCTCCTGGCATCTGACCACCGGCAGCTGCTCCCGGCACACGCCGCCCGCCCTGTGGGGCCCAGCTGTGCCACTGCCAGGGAGAAAAGGCAGCTTTGTTGACCTCGGAGCTTGAAACCCGGCCAGGGCTGTGGGTGGGATGGGACCCTAGCAGATCCAGCCCACATGCGGGTGCTGATCCAGCCAGCTGGACACTTTTCCACAGAACATGGGCTCGGCCAGGTGCTCCTGTGAACATGGCAGGCTCTGCCTTCCTGAGCTCACCTGATAGTTGTGGAGATGATATCATTAAAACAGGCCTTTGCCAGGTTGCAGGGCAGGTCTCCAGCCAGGTCTGTGGCTGGAGGCAGGTGAAAGGCAACCATACACTGATGTCTTTCTCCCTCTCTGCCTCTCTCCCTTCCCCCTCTCTGGAAAATAATTTTAAAAAAATAAAAATCTTTAAAAAATAAAAATTAAAAAAGGCCTTCCTTGTTGTTGTTGTTCAGAGGAATTGAGGAGCCAAGTCTGCATCAAAAGAATGCTACTCCGAGGGCCTGGAGAAGCGAGGCTGGCTTGTGGCTTCCCTCCAGGGAGCGGCTGTCCCCGCTGCGTCCCACCGCCCCTCTTTTGCAGGAGTTAATAAGACAAATTATTAAAAAACTAATCATAACACTGAGCCTTCTTCTTCCTTCTCATTTGCAACCAGGTATGGAGGGCCATGCTGTGCGGGTGCTGTCCAGGACAGCACCTGCTTTCGACACAGGGCCATCAGTGAATGACCCGTGTTGGAAGTGAGCGACCTGAACTGGTTCTGGGCCTCTAGGGCTCCCTGAAGTAGCCCAGAGATAACACGGGAGCTCCAGAGGGAAGGGCTGGGACTCGCTTTCCCTGTGAGGCCCAGCCCACACCAGGTGCTTGCGGTTCTGGACGAGTAAGATCCAGGTGTTGACTGAGCTCCTTCCTAACTCCCTGGTGCAGCCACCAGAGCCTGCAACCTGGGAGCTCAGGTTCCGCTACTTAATTGGGGGTGGGGAGGGTCAGGTGAACACACTTCACAGTAGGGAGAGCTGGGCTGGGGAGTGCACCTCCTCGGCTAGTTATTCTTGTTCATTTTAAAAGATTTTATTTGAGAAAGATGGGAAGGAAGGGGGAAAGAGGAAGAGAAAACACTGATGTGCGAGATACATCCATTGGTTGCCTCTTTTGCGCTCCCAGCCGGGGGCCTGGCCTGTAACCTAGGCATCTGCTCTGACCGGGAATGGAACCTGTGACGTTTTGGTTCACAGGCCTGCACTCAAGCCACTGAGCCACACCAGCCAGGGCTTTTGGTTTTAAATATCTTTGTTGATTTATTGATTTTAGAGAGGGAGGGAGGGAGCGTGTGAGCACACAACAGAGACGTATATGGGTTGGTTTCCTCATAGGCACCCAACTGGGGATTGAACCTGCAACCTAGGAACGTGTGTGCCCTGACAGAGAGTCAGACCCCCAACCTTTTGGTTTACAGGATGATGTTCCCACCAACTGAGCCACACTGGCAAGGGCTGCTAGTTGTTTTCGTAAAGGGAAAAATGAGCACCTGGAGCTGAAGCAGGATCCCAGCAGTGGGCACTGCCAGGAACTGTTCAGGAGGCTGAGCGTGGGGTGGCTGACCCGGTACAGGGTTGTGACTGTGTTCTCTGCTCCAGACAGGAATTCCAGGCCTGGGCTGGTGTGAAGCCATCAAGATCCAAGGCAAAACCCAGCACAGTTATCACAACCCACAGCTCCGGATGGGATGGCAGCCCTGGGGCCAGCTTCCAGGTCAGCCAGAGGCCAGTGCTGCAGGGTGAGGGGCCGGGCAGTGGGCTGCCAGGGGTGTGCGGACAGGCTATTCCAGATTAGGGACTAGGAGTCCAAGTTAACGGTGTAAATGGTGCTATGGTTGGGGCAAACAGTGCACCTAACTGTCCCCCAGCCAAAGCAAGGTCTTTCTTCATTATTGGCCAGGTGGGTGTCCCCCTAGTGCTGGCTTCTCTGTTGAGCAGGGTCTCTTTCCCTTTTCAGTCCTGATCTTCCCTTGACCACTGAGCAGCAGTGACAGGGATTTGTGTAACAGCAGATGGAGGGATGGGAGGAGTATTCAGCTTCTTGATTCTACCCCAAGGCTGCTTCAGGGAGCAGAATGGAAGGACCATGTGCCATATTTAACCTGCTAATGCGGTGACGCTGCGCACTGCAGAGGGTCCCCCACAGTCCCTTCAGGTTAGTGGTCTCAACTCCCAGAAGACAAAGAGGAATTATTTTTTCTGGAGCTGGGGGGAAGCGAAGTGGAGGAAGAGGCCTAGTGATATCGTGGCCACATTTTGTTTTCCAGGTCCCAGAGGTGAGGAGGAAGTTCGCTCCTAACCCCTCAGCCATTTTTCAGGCTTCAGCTCCCCGGATCCTCAACGTGTGACTGGGCGTCACACGTTGTGTGCCTCTGGGCGTCAGAGCCACTGCACCAAGAGACTGGGGTGAGATCTTGGGACAGGACAGTGCCCTGCTGTCAGAGGGGAAGGGTCCTTCCTCTCCAGCGCAGATGGACTTGGCACCCACACAGCTCAGCTCTGGCTCTCAGCCATCCTCTTCCTGGAGAAGTGTGCGGATTCTGGTCTTTTTAAATTGCCCTTTTTAGACACCCTTCGTTTTTTAATCTGAAGAACCTGAGGACCAATTCTGTCGTGAACTGAACTGGCTGGTCCAGTGGGGCTGAGGCGCATGGACACCATAGACCCTTGAAAGAACCAGCCACGTTCACTTTGCCTCCAGGCTGCATGGTAATTTTATAACCTCTGGTGACCCAAGGGAGTGACTGACCTTGGACATTCCTGCAAACACTCCACACGTTCAAGTTGTAAAAGATATCGTGTCACCTGCATGTGATTCATAATAACCAGGAGGAAGTTTTCAAAAGGAAAGAGAACCAATCAGAGGGTTTCTATTTCAAAGACATAATTTCTTTATGGCCAAGATCCTTTATGTTTTAACAAAGTGTTGGTATTTCTTGGGGTGACAGCTTGAAGTGGTGAACAAATGAATGCTGTTTACCTTGTGGAAGACTTCTGAGCCCCACATTTTACTACCAATTCCAGTTTTTTCCCTTAATATATGAATAACTTGAAGAGAACTACCATCCACACATTCTTGGGAGATTGTTTTCAGAAGACTGTGGCATCAGCCTCAGTCCTGGAAAGGCTAACCTTGATCACCACGCGTGCCAGCGTCAGTGATGCTGAGCTCACTGCCTTTCAAGGAAGCATCCTACCTTTAGAAAGCTCTAAATCCTGCCGTTGTGGTGTGAGGAACAAGTCTGGTCCCCTCTTAGCACAGCAGCCTTTCAAATGCTTCCAGGAGTTTATGTCCCTTCTTAAAGGTCAGAGGCACGGGGTAGGCCAATTTGGGTAAGAAAACTTGAGGATTTCCCTTTGAATCTTGATCCTCTCCGGCCCAGGAGTGGCTCTAGCCTGGGCACTTAGGCCCAAGGAGGTGGTATTGGGGTCTTAGAACCCCCTCCGAGTGGAGGTAGGATTGTTTCCAGCCAAGGCTGCAAAGGGGGCAAACCCTCGGGGTGTGAGCTCCGGGAGTCACTGGAAAGGGAAAGCCAAAACCATTCTACTCTTTCAGGCTTCATCAGCTTGCTTATTAGATATTTCTAAAAGAGAAGACTGCCTACTGGGCACTCTGTGGGAGACGAACACATTAACCGAACAATCTGATTTTACTAAAATGCAAAAATGTACCATTTCAGTTTCTTGTTTATTTCTTTAATTATACACAAGCATGTCTCCTATGACTTCCTTCATCCTTCCCCTTGGTAATCAGGCTTTAATGTCCCCTGGCTGGGATCCCTGGAGGCTTGCCAAGCTGTGGTCGGCGCTGGTGTGACCTGTCCGTCTTTCACAAAGCCCGCCCACCTCCCCTCTGTCACACTTACCTCCCTACCTGCCGTGTGCACCCTCCCCGAGGAGCCTCGGGTAAAAATGACCATCTTTGAAGTAGCCTGTTTTTTATCTGCACCGAGGCGAAGACTCCTACCTCGCTAAGAAAATCCTTGTTAATGTGCTGGGCGCTTAGTGAACAGCTCCCAGAGCTTAGCTGCAGCCCTAATTCTGCCCTGCACCCTCCCCTCCCCCGGAGCCCCATCCTCCCTGTGCCCGCAGCTGTACCCGAGTGGGGGTCAGGCAGGCAGGCTCCTCCCTGGCTAGCTGCGTGCCTAAGAGCCCTTCCGGGTGGCTTTTCTTTTCTTTTTTTTTTTTTAAAGATTTTATTTCATTATTTTTAGAGAGAGGGGAAGGGAGAGAGGCAGAGAGGGAGAGAGACATCAATGTATGGTTGCGTTTCACCTGCCTCCAGCCACAGACCTGACTGGAGACCTGGTTTGCAACCTGGTTATGTGCCCTGGCTGGGGAATCGAACCTGTGACCTTTGGGTTCACAGGCCGGCGCCTTATCCATTGTGCTACCAGCCAGGGCCCGGGTGGCTTTTCAAACACCCCAACACCCCACCCTGACAACCTTCCTTACTAGAGAAATTATCAGCAGACTGGGGTTCTGAAGAAACTTCCTCTCCTCACTCTGGGGCTCAGTGAAGTGCACCCCTGCATTACTGGAGGGCCCTAAGCAGCAACTGAAAACCGTCTCAGCCGTGTGGCCCCAATCCACGTGTGTCACCTACACGTAACATGCACTGAGCAGGATAGAAATGGTGATCCTTAAGGACTTACGCATAATTTTCAATTTTTACACCTTATCATTTACTCGTTTCTATATAACCATTTTTTTATTCTGTGAAGTTTTAAAAAAACCAAAACAATTCAACCTGTTCCTTAGTTTCAGCCAAGCTAGAGGTCACTATTAAGACCCACACCCCAGGTCAGCAGCGCAGCAGACCCTCCAGCACCCTGGGGGCTGCACTGCCTGGTCCCACTGGCCAGAGGGAAGCCCCCAGGTCCCTCCACCTTCGGTCATTCAGAGCAAGGCCCCTCCTTTGTGCTCTGTGGTGCTTCAAATGCAAAAAAACCCACCATAAATACTAATACTATTCCTGTAATAACTCTAGGACTTCAGGCCAGACTCCAGAAAGCAGTTTTCGAGAAGGCCTGGCCCATTGGCAGGCGGCTCTTGGGCCCCCGCTGGGCACACAGCATGCCCCCTTCGCACGTCAACCCTGAGTGGCCCCTGCTTGTGACATGGATCTTTACCTGTTTGCTCTGCGACCCTGTCCACACAGGGGCTGAGACAACATCCAAGAAGGGAGCCTATCCCCTCGTCTCTTTCTGCCTGACCATCCACCTCCCTAAAGGCTGACAAGAGTGAAATCTGGTCCCAAGAGAGCTACGTGCCTGGACTGTCTCAACCCACACCTTCAGCTTCTTCCTAAGGGTGGGTAGAAACAATCACCTTTCTCAAACGTTTTGGTATTTCTGGTGATTTTTTCAGCCATTAGGATAGCAGATGGTCACAGCAGGACTGTCATAGGAGTCACTTCTTTAGGACGTCATTGTGGACCAATTCTGTCCTACCAAACAAACCCATGAACTCAACAAAAAGGAGCTGCTGTGCCCTCTGCCTGGGCTCTAAGCTTGGCTCAGCAGCTTTGCCCTAAACTGACAGGAATCAGTTCATCCAAGGTCAACATGCATCTTCCCAGATTCTTCAGACATTTTTTAATTTTATTATTATTTTCAGGGAGAGGGGGAGAGACAGAGACATCAGTGTATGGTTGCCTTTCACCTGCCTCCAGCTATGGACCTGGCTGGAGACCTGGCTTGCAACCTGGTTATGTGCCCTGGCTGGGTATTGAACTAGTGACCTTTGGGTTCTCAGGCTGGCGCCTTTCTTCAGACTTTTATGTAACTGTTATCCTTTTCTTGCACAGCCTCTTTTTGGAAAGAGAAAGAATTAAACACATAACTATCTTCATCTTTGCCCCATCCTGGCTTTTTCTTATCTAATGTAAGCACCCTACCCAAGTGCAGTGCTGTGAACTCAGAAAAACCCATCACAAATACTAAAAGATTTATTGTAGATATTTTTGTTACACAATTGTTACACTTTATGATACAAATACATTTGAAACTAATGCAAATGGAGATTGTGAATTCATTTAATATTTCTTTTGCAAAAAGATAATTTCTTCAGGCTTTCATCCCTGTAGTACAGTCTGCTCTCACCTGGATGGACTCTTCCACGCTGTGGAGCTCGGTCAGTCCTCTGCTGAACGAATCTGCACGGCCCAGCACGTGCCCTGGAGTCCTTCACATGGAGAACGGCTGAGCCTTTGCCACTGAACCAGTTTATCTCCGAGCCAGGGCATGCCACTACTTTGCCGAAAAAGACTTCTTTCCTCATTTGCAATTCTCAGATACTGAATAAAAAGAGGGTCAATTTCTCTTTTCACCTCTCTTCCTTCTTTCCCTGACACATCCATAAGACTCATGAAAATACACAAATTAATGTTGCTTGGATAAGTTTTTTTTAACTCAGACTCACACGTTTCAAATGATCTTTGAGCAGCTTCCTGATAGAATAAATTTATTCCTTTATTTCCACATAGACTGTCAGGAAGCCTGGGCCAGGGTCTCTTTAAATGGGAATTGGATGCCACCCGGGTAGACAGCCAGCCTTCCTCCTCCTTTCCATACCCCCACCCCCCACTTCCCACAGACATGATCTTCTCTCGTGGCCTCTGAGTGGACATCCTGTCTTCTGGCTCTGGCAGTCATTTCTCTACCTTTAAGGCACACACAGGTGTTTCTTTGAAACACTTTCCTTCTTGCAAAAGACTCAACAAAGAAGAAGAGGACACAAACCTGCAGATGACCCGAGTGGGCGGGACACAGGAGCTGCCCCTCACCACCCAGCACAGACGCAGAAGCTCCCGCAGATGGGCCCAGTGAGGACCGGCTCCCTACCGGGCACCTGAGCTGGGCTGGTGCACCTATGAGCCTGGGTGTGTGTGTGTCTGTGGGTGCTGTTTACTATGAACAACACATCGAGAGCTTCTTGGTTTTCATTAAACCTTTCTGGACCAGTGCTGGGATCTATCTACCCCTTGACCTGGACTGATCTGTCCCTTCTCTGACATTGGTTATAGTAATGCTCCTGTGCACTATAAAAAAGAATTCTCCATCTGCAGCCCTCCAGGTCTTTATGTTTCCCCCTCCAGTATCACTGAGTTGCGTCACCAATGCCTGCGGGCTGAGGGCAGATCCCCCGCCCCACAGCCACTGCCCAGTGCTGAAGCCTCGTCCTTCTCCAGGTGTGACCAGGGGGACTGTTGGGGCTGTGTGTAACCCCAGCCCACAGAGTGGGTAAAATGTCTAGCCTGCCAGACTCCTGTTTTGCCTCTGGGAGGGAGGCTCAGGCTCCAGGTGCCCTGTGAGGACATCCCAAGGAGAGGACCTGGGACGCACGTCCTGGCTCGGCTCCGGGAGCTCTTACGGAGCTGCACCAATGGTAAACAGATGCCAGCTGACAGGGCATGCACCCATGGCTCCCCCCACAATCAAGAGTCTCCTGTCCTAAAGGGACTGGATCTGGGGCTGAACACTGGTGTTACACTGGATTAGGTGGAGGAAATGGCTGGGAGCCATGACGTTCCGAGGCACAGAAAACCACCTCCTCCTCCAAACCCAAGAGTCATCGCAGTTCCGAGCTCTGGACACACAGCTCCAGATCCTGCAATTCCATCGGCACTTCCTTCCGCTCACTGATCTTCATTCAGGATCCCCATGTGTTTGTTTGTGAGGAAGTCCAGAAAAGGAATGTTGCAAATGGCCTGGTGAATATTACTCACTGTAATTTCTTTGGGAATCCTGGTCCAAAAAACAAAGGCTGTTAAGTGCAGTTCTCTCAAGCATCTAATAATTTAATTTATCTAAAGGACTGACAGAGGGGCAACTGTGAGTGGCAAGCATGGTTCAGGGTGTGGGGACCAGCGGGGCTCGCTCGCTCTCCTCTCCTGCGCTGGTGCAGGTTTGGCCCACTCTTTCCGCAGCCCTGTTGAGGGCTCAAATCTGTCTCCCCAATCACAGATAGGAGGTGGGTTTCAAGGAGCTGGCCAAGAAAAGATGCTGAGGACTGAAAAGAAAGGAAGTAAAGTGCAGAGCAGAACGATGGTCTCTTTGTAATTCAGTCTTAGCAGACTGAGCAGAGTCAAAGCCCACGGAACTCTGGGACCAACGTTTCCTGTCTCCTGGAAAGACGGGAGGTGGACTTGGGCCAGGCCAAGTACGATGGTAACTGTTCTCATCTAAAGCTCCCCAGTAACTCCAGCAATCGGGACCATGGAGGGGAGCGGGGCCGGGGCAGCACTGAGCCCACTCCTGGATTTTAAACTGCACAATAAGCAGCACTCCTTTGTTTCTCCCTCTTCTTTCCTTTCTGCCTTTATTTGATTTATTTTTAGAGCGAGAGGAAGGCAGGTGGAAAGAGGGAGAGAAGCATCAGTGTGAGAGAGAAACACTGATCAGCTGCCTCTTGTAAGCACCCCAACCCACAACCAGGCATGTGCCCTGACTGCGAATTGAACCAGCAACCTTTTGGTTTGTAGGACAACACCCAACCAATTGAGCCACACTGGTCCTTTTTCTTAAAGATCTCTTACATTGCTTGATAGATAATATTCCTATGAAGTTAGGCTTCCTTACTTCTGCAGGAACTGTTAAGAGATTTATGACAGATGTACACACAATGGGATAAAATGTCTGTGTCCTGTGAAAGGAATGCCAGATGTGGAACAAGGGCTTCCTGTCTACCATTCTTCCAGGGTCCTGGGAAGGGGCAAAATTCAGTGTCCCAATCAATGATTAGAGAGGCAGTGACAAGTGAAGACAGTGGTACACCTATGGGCTCTACAGCCAGTGATGTCTGAGTCTGAATCTAGGTTCTATCGCGTATTTGCTGGGAAAGCCAGGTAGGGTCATTTTACAAAACTGCGTCTCCCAATTTCTAAAACAGGACTATGAATTTTGCAATGAAAAGCAAATTAGGTAATATATGCAATGCCTGGTCCCAATATGCGGCACGTTAATAGGCACTATTATTATCTTTGATCGCAAAGAGCTGGTACTTGGCCCTGGACATAACAGAGTCTTAGTGAACAGTATCTACGGAGTAGTGACTAGGAAAACACAGACGTCTGGGCAAAGCTGAGCTTTCACAACCAAGAGGTTCTCTCAAAATAGCCATGTGACCCCTGAGACTGCTGGCTGTGAGCATGTTCCAAGTACGGACACCTCCATCTCCTGCTGGGCTGACTGAAGTATAAAGCATCTGGATGAGCAACTGAACTGCCAGGAATTTCTGTAAGCCTCCTACCACCGACTACAGAGATAACGGTACCTACCTGTTGTGGGACGCGGTCTGGTATCCAATCGCCAAAGCTTGTCTCAGGATGTCACTCACCAGCTGCTCCGTGGCCTGCAACAGAGCATACATGCTGTTACGCTCGAAAATGGCCCACTGCTTGCAGACAAGAAGGAAGAGGTGTGACGCCATCCCATAACCTACACCCTGGGAATAACTGCTTCTATGGATCAAAAGACTTTAAGGAAAAATTAAAGGTTTGAATAATAGACCACGAATGATAGGTCACAATGATAGAAGCCATGACTCTGAGAAATTCAATGGGGATAATGTTTTTTTTTTTTAAATAAAGATTGTATTCATTATTTTCAAAGAGAGGGGCAGGGAGGAAGAAAGGGAGGGAAGTATCAATGTATGGTTGCCTTTCACCTGCCTCCAGCTAAGGACCTGGCTTGCAACTTGGTTATGTGCCCGGACTAGGAATCGAACCAGTGACCTTTGGGTTTGTAGGCTGGTGCCTATCCACCAAGCCACCAGCCAGGGCTTTCAATGGGGAAAATGTTTCATCAGTTTTTTTTTTTTTTTACTTTAAAAAAAATATTGATTTGAGAGACAGACATCAATTTATTGTTTTATTTATTCATGCAGATTGTTTCTTGTATGTGCCCTCACTAGGGTTTGAACCTGCAACCTTGGCATATTGGGACAATACTAATCAGATATTGTTTTTAAGGAAAACAAATGGGGTTATTTGTGAAGGCTCTGCTGTAGGAGGGGACACACCAGGAAAGGAACTGCTGAACTCAGACCAGGCTGAATAAGAAAAGTGATTTTTGTCATCACCTTGCCCAGGGATGGGACAGTAGTGGCTATTTCTCTATTACTGTTGTGACAGGTGCAGAAAAGCCAAGCTTCTGCCTTGTCACCTCCTGAAGCAATGAAGAGTACCAACTGTCACCTCAGATTGCTTAAAAAGAACTTGAAGTAACACTAAGAATATTGTTCGAGTGACCAGCAAAGAAACTCTTACTGGAGATGTTGTAACACTTAGCAGAACCATACTTTGGATCATTTAAAACTCAGGAAAAAAAAAAGATAAAAATGTAAGCCTGAATAAGATGAGGAATCTTAAAACTTGCCAGCTGTGTTCTATTTCCATCCTTGCCCCTTACTCAAAACAGCCTGGCGTCCGGACAGCACCCACCTTTAGAATCACGTCCTCCACCACGGACGCATACACGTTCTTGTGCAGTGCCACGGGCTGCAGGGTGATGCCAATCTGGAAAAGCAGAAGGAAGCACTTGTTCTAATGTCAACATGAAAACAATCTCTCTCTCAACAGGCACATTTCTGATACCCAAAGAGATGTCCAACTGGAATAGATTATCCCATTTCTCCATGTTTCTGAGTGATAGTTAAAAACGTTTTTATAATCCTGTATTTACCCCCAAAGCCCTTCACGGGGGCATGCGGTCAGGATTTGCCATGGATTCTGACAGTGGAACCCACACACCGGAAAATCTGGTGCGCGACAACACACTCTGGTCTCGTGTAACCGAAGGCGGCAGACGCGACCAGCTGCTGAGTCCACCCGGGGGTGACTGCTTCCCCCCTGTACCCTGAGGGACATTTACACTACAGGCGGGGCACCTGGGAGCTATGAAAATGCAGGCCCAAGCTTACCCTCTGAAGTATAACTTGGACATATTATAATTGCCCCTTGAAAAGAATGCGTTTCTACTGAGGCAAATGGGAAAAAAGGAGATGAGAAATAAAAAAACTACCCAGCTGTCTCTGCGTTGCTTCCAAGTTCAACAAACCATCTTTTCACAGGTAATTAAATTCCTGCCCAAGGACTCCAGTGCGGGAAGCAGACCCAAGTTTATCAGGTGGAAACCAGTCATGCATTTACTCCCCCAGAAAAGCCTCCTGTCAGTTTATAAGGCTGAGTGTCCCAGCACCTGGCACGGGTCTGTGGTCCAGCCCTTACCTTCTGTGTGATGTCACCAATGAATTCTGAGCCCGGTGTGGGTGGCAGGTAGACTTTCAGTTCTTCCTGCTTCTCCTCCTGCTCTTTTTTGATGTTGACCTGTAATGGCTCGGAGAGGTTGAGGATGTCTACCTCCTCCTCATTCTCCGGCTCTTTCTTCTGAAACTGCTGCAGGTCCTCCAGCTTCCGGCAGAGGTTGTCGGCGGAGGAGAAGGATGACAGACACTCTAAATGAGAGGTAACCAATCTCATGACAACTGTAGCAACAAAAGAAAAGGGCTTTCCATCTCTTGTAAGACCAATGGTCTAAGACCCAGAGAACAGCAGTAAGTATCCAGAGAGCTGACCTTCTTTCTGGTGCTAAAATTCTATGGATTTATGGAATTATGAGAACCAGTAACTCATGAAGTGGATAAGCAGAGGCAGGCAGCTTGTATGCGACACAACTGCAATCTGAGACAAAACAGCTCATAATTCTCTGCCTTATGCCACCCTAAAGCGAGACCATCTCCCCACCCCTCAAATACCAATATTTAACTGATTTTTAAAAATATTTTAAATCTGGAAAACTTAGAAATGCACAGTGAAGAAAATGAAAACCACCTATATTCTCACTACTCAGAGATAAGCACTGTTAATGTTTTAGTGTACATCTTGCACCCGGTCTTTAATGAGTTGACTCTACAGAACCTAATGAAGAGTGTTAGAACTTTAAAGCCAGGAGGGGCTCCAGACATCTTCTAACGCATCCCCTTCACTTTCCAGCTGAGGCGGAGGCCCTGACCAGCTACCGGGTGGGCATGCGGGTACCAGCAGGATGGTGGCCCAGCAGCCAGCTCCTGGCTTGTTTAATTGGCTGGGTGCTTAGAAGTGAATCAGCCATACAGAGCTGTATGTCTCCGCTCCCAAAGAGCTCAGACATGTAAGTATGACAACCCCCCAGGTTCTGGTTTAAGTGCTGCTGGAGATCAGATAAAGGGGAGGTCACCCAGCATTAGGGCTCTCAGAAAAGCTTCACGGAGAAAATGGGACTTGTGCTAAGTCTTAAAGGACCTCCTACACCCTCCCTGTGCTCCAGGCTCCCTCAGACTGGGAGGTGGAACTTCCGTTTTTCTACAGAAATGGGATCTGCAGGGGAAAACAACCCTCTTCTTCTTTAAGGTGAGACTCAAAACATTCTCCCCATGTATCTTTTATGCCCTGCTCCCCCACTCCCACCATATAACACAGCTGCTTGTGTCTTTATCATGAAACAATTCATTTTGTCTGCCACATTATTAGTTGTTTATATCTGTGTCCCAACACTGGGTAGTGCACTTCCCAGCTAGGCGTGGAGATAAAGTAACAGGTAAGACAGTGTCCCCGGGTTGAATGGGGTCAGACAGACCTGCCTATGAGGAGTTATTAGGTCAAGAGGAAGAAGTCACTACAACCTGGAGGAATGGAGGTGGATTAGCAAAGTCTTCCAAGAAGAAATGGTGCTAAGGAGGGTCTCCTGAACAAACAGCTTGTTCCTACTTTATGACCTGGGCCCTGGCTGGGGCACAAATAGTTCTGCAGGGACTGTATCAATGGGAGACACAGGGAGGGACACAGGGTTGAGCAAAGGCTCCCGTGCTCCACGGTGACTGGCGGAGTCCTTGGGAAACTGCCTGTCGAGGCGGAAGAGAGGAGGGTGCATGCCACACCAACCCCTCCAGTTGCCAGTGATGCCCACGAGGACCCTGGAGGCTCACCCGGCTCGCTGTCGATCTGCGTCAGCACGTCCTCGATGGAGTCCCCGTCACTCCTCTGGCTCTCGGGGTCGGGTGGGGTGTAGCCGTGGCAGCGGCACCAGTGAGCAATGTGCTTGGTTTTCAGGGGCGTCAAGTGGTGAAACCTTGGATTCTTCTCCAGTATTTCTTGTAAGACTTTTCGCATTGTCATTGCTCTTTGCCACTTAAAAAGAATTTTTGAGCCATAAGCAAATTCTTCCAACTTAGCAGCGTGTTCAAACAAATCACTGAATCAAAACTCACCTTATCTTGTTAGAATCAGTTTTTTCCTAAGAAAACAAGTCTGATGCTGTTACTCCACAGTTTTAAAAAGGAAAGGAAAAGAATTTTCACCAAATGCTTCTAAAATAAAATGGGCCTCCTAAATTTGGCCTGGAAGGTTATTCACCTGGTCTCAGCCTGCAATCTCCCACTGTCTCTCCCTTCCCAGCCTTCACCCACCCCACCCCACCCCACCCCACCGTGTCCTCTAGCTCGCTGAGCGTGCCTTCCTGCGCGCTATTTCCTCACCACCCCGCTGCCTGGCCTAGCAGCTGCCACATGGCAGGTAGTCAATAAATACTCCATTTTAGTATACTGAAATTCATTTAAAAATTTGTAAGAGTGTTTACCAATGCAAGAAAAGAAAGTAGGCCTTTTTCAAAGGCCTGCTACAAGTCTTTGAAGAATAAGCTCTTTAACCTAGAAAAACAATCCTATCGAGTATTTTAAAAATGTTATTTTTATCCCATTTTATCCTTGCCCCACATGACGAGGTTTACGGAAGCTGCCAGAACACACGTGCACTTTCCCCCCCGGCCCCCTGGCGGCCCCCGGGTCAGATGGCAGACGGGGATTACCTCAGCAGCTCGCCTCTTTCCAATGTTCCAGCCACAGTACTGCTCCAGAGACTTCGCAGAAAAACAGCTGGCCTCTTCACCTAGAAGACACACGTCCGGAAAACTCTGAATAAAGTTCTGATTTCATTCATGTCTCATTTGTTTATTTAGACTCCTTCACTGAAGTATGTTCCTTACTGGGCAAGTTCAGATGCTTCTTAAAAGGGAAGGCAGCTCACTCTTGTGCCCTCAAAACCCCACCCCGGCCTCAGGAAACTGGCTCTTCTGGTAGAGAAGGTCACCTACTGGCACAAAGCAATCCACGAAGGTGGAAAGGGTTGCACCCCTAGGAGGCCAGGGGGTCCGAGACCCAGTTGCGGCCTCAGGTGAACTGAGTGGCCCAGGGAACGCTGCACCCACCTCTCTGGGCTGCAGTTTTCTGATCTGTAGAATGAGACTGTTGGGAAAGACCGTTTCTGAACTGCCTTCCAGCTCTAATACTCTGTATTTATACAATTAAAAAAATAAATTTTGAAAAAAAAAATTTTAAATATTTTATTTATTATTTTCAGAGAGAGAGGAGGGGAGAGAGGCAAAGAGGGAGAGAGACATCAATGTATGTCTGCTTTTCACCTGCCTCCAGCTATAGACCTGGCTGAAGACCTGGCTTGCAGCCTGGTTATGTGCCCTGGCTGGGAATCGAACCAGCCACCTTTGGGTTTGCAGGCTGGTGCCTTATCCACTGTGCCACCTGCCAGGGCTTTTGAATGTTTTTTCAGCTACACTAGGAAAATGTTGCTAAAAGTTTACTTTGAACTACCTCAAAATGCCTCTCGGACTTTAACCAAGAAAAAAAGATAATTTCTTTGTTATTACTATTGGAATAAAACAAGCAGGGTAGTCTGTACTTGGCCTACCATTTTCACATTCACATGGATGCAATGTAAGAGGATAACATGCTTTATCCCTTCCCTCTAAAAGTTCACGGCGATCTTGCCTAAAAGCCCACAGCTACGGATCTGCAGGCTGCGGGCTCCTCAGCAGGGGCTGTTGATTCTGTTGTGCTGAGAAACCAGTCATTCAGTCCAGCTAACAATGGCAGTGAGGGCGCAACCTCATTTCTGCAGAGTGTGTGGTAGTGAGTGGTACGGGGAAGATGAATGGCTTCAGGGTTGGACAGAACTGGGTTTATATCCTGCCTCACATCCCACAGCTAGTGACCTGGAGCAAGTTACTTAACTTTACTTCATCTTGACTTTCTCACCTATAAAAAAGAGATGACAACACCTATCCCACAAGAGACTGATTAAATAAGACAGTAAAGGTTAATGAGACTACAGTCTGGCACATGTCAATTTCTTTATTAACCCTGCAAATGACCTACAGGTGTAGCTAAAACCTTCTAAGGTAAATACCATATCAATGCTGATTTACAACGCATGTGACTTAAGTTAACTCAATATCCCAAGTAGTGCACAGTTTTAAAAAGAATGTGTCCATACATTTGGTCTAATTGCCTTACTTTTTGCAGTGATTAATGGTATCTTCTTTACGACCGCTGTTAAGAGTTGCTGGATAGTCTCTAAATGGTCTATCCTGAGAAGGATGAAAGAAAATAAAATTAAGGTTGTAAATACACATAAGCTTCTAGCCATATGTATACACAAATTTAGTATCTGTTACCCCTTTCTGAGGGAATTTACTGGAAGGTCTTTCCTTCCATAGATAGCCTTCTTTATGAAAGATCATTCTATGCTTAGAAAGAAAACATCAAGACTAAAGAAACAGATGAGACCCCAGAAATGACAAATTATGCAAATATCAAACATTGTATTTGACTTATATTTGTAAATAGGCATATAATCTTTTTGCATTGTGACTGCCACCATCATAGAAAATTCTATCAAATAAGTAGCGTTGTTACAGTTCACACTCTAGTTTGAGGTACATCAAAACACATGGTCAGCCCTGGCTGGGTAGCTCAGTGGACTGAATACCACCAGCCTGCAAACCAAAGGGTCACTGGTTTGATTCCCAGTCAGGGCACATGCCTGGGTTGCAGGTCAGGTTCTCAGTTGGGGGTGTGTAAGAGGCAACCACACATTTGATGTTTTTCTCCTTTGGTTCCTCCCTTCCTTGCTCACTCCAAAAATAAAAACTTAAAAAAAAAAAAAAAGAAAAGGGAAAAAAAAAATGTGGTCAGAGGTGGGTGCCCAATTGGGAAATTGGAAAATCTTGTTAAGTATTTTTAGAATTGCAATGAGTGTGTACAGCCCATGAAAAGGCAGCTCTTTAAGAAGGTGTTTGGGTACTTGGGACACCAAAACACGTCCACACCTGAGTAATTACATCATGAGTAAAGTGAGCACATGCTGGCCAGCTCACTGGAAGGAGATCTGTAACTCTACCTGAGGCGTCTGAAGCAACACATCAAGTGCCACCTTCAGGTCACATCAGCGTGTAAAATGAAGGTTGAGCTGTATATCCAGTGGTAATACTTGGTCCCTGCACATGGACAGGCTTCCACCCATCAAAGGACTTAACACTACACACACGTAACTCGACTGTCACAGCCTGGTGTTTTAAAGGTTTCAGAATAACATCCCACGCACAATTCCCTTAGAAAGGGACTGAAATAATTACTTAATAACATAGTTCCCCAGCTCAGAACTTTCTTCTGTTTTCACTGCTGTCTGACCCTCCTGAGAGAGGCAGCCTGGCGCAGGGGTTTCTGGTTCAGTTTTCACTACAAGGGAAGAGCAACAAAGAGAGAGCTGTTAGGGGTTAATGACAGAAGGACACGTGCAGACAGAAACAAAAGCCCTTCCGTGGAGACCCATTGAGTAAACTGCCACACCAGCTGCTGTGGGGACACAGCCAGGAGACTGAGATGCCTGTCGTCACAGGGTCAGCAGACAAGGGAAGACTGTTAGCTTGGGTCTCATGGGTCCTTGTCCCTGCTGTCACCTTAATCTGGGATGCCCTGACCTCTCCACAGCTAAAAATGCTTCCAATTTTAAAGTCCAGGTTATAATCCATGTTCTATACAAAGTCCTATCACCCTCTACACCCCACCAACCCTGAACAGACAGCCTAGATTGAATAATCCAGCATTTACTTCCCAGATCCCTCATCCTGAATTTATCAGCCATTGCTTACTGTCTACTTCAACTCTCTTCAACATAATTATACATTCTCAGAGAACAGAGAAATTGCTACTTTTCTACTTTCCCTCTGTGTCAAGTCTACTATATAAATAGCATACATTTTGAGGTGACTTACATATGCAGAAAATTCAAGGGACTCATTATAGTTATGTCTTGCACAAAACCTGTGGGCACGGGTGCTGTGAGCAACTACGTACCTTTCGTAACAGGTGCTGGTGCAGAGCTGGGGACAACTGGCGCTGGGGCGGCTACAGGCAGAATGGCAGGTGATTTGCTGGCAGAAAATGACTGAACCACTAACAGGCACAAAAGAAAGAAAAAAGAGAAGGGAATGATATTAAAAAATGTAGAAATTATTGTAATAAGGATACTCTAACTCCCCGGTGATAGCCCCAGTGTAGACCAACAGCACAAAAACAATCACAGTACCATAGAAATGGTAAGGCCCCCTTTAAAAAAAAAAAGATTTTATTATTTTTAGAGAGAGGGGTAGGGAGAAAGACAGCAATATGGTTGCCTTTCACTTGCCTCCAGCCACTGACCTGGCTGGAGACCTGGCCTGCAACCTGGTTACGTGCCCTGGCTAGGGAATCAAACCAGCGATTTTTGGGTCTGCAGGCTGGTGCCTTATCCACTGTGCCCGTAGCCAGGGTGGTAAGGTTCTTTTTAATAGTGATTTTTGACAAGGTGGACTGTTCACCATTACTACTAGGGTAACCAAGTCATTATTCGTCACTGTGGAAATAGGGGCTTGTCACTCAACCAAGAAAATAAGAATCTAATTCACCTGAATTCTCTCATAAATGCTTAAAGTATGCCCCCTCTATTCAACTTAAGGAATGGGCAACTATTAAGAAGCCAATGAGTCAGTTGGATTTCACTGTCGGTTCTTAGAGTTGGTGCTCTAGAGTTCAAGGAGCCGGGGACTACTGTGGTAGCCAAAGGGCAGGCTACACAAGCGGGGAGCAGTCACCAACTAACAGAATATGGCCACCCCACCCCAGACAGCGCTGGTGGCGAGCACAGCAGGCGGGCCCCGTGCAGGGCTTACCTTTATTCACAGGCATCAGTATGGTCTGCACACCGCCAGACGTGCTGACACTGAGGGGCTTCAGCTGGCTGGGGAGCGTCAGGACCGCCTGCTGGGGATTGGATTGACTGGAGTGAATCTTTAACAAGCCTAAAATGAGTTGGAAGATAGGGCCAAACTGAAGATCAGATGCTTCCTTAAAGTTCCTGCCCTCGTCAGCATTTATAATTTTCTCACGAGAGGATGTATGTAGGACATTTACCCTTTCAAATAAACAAAGAGCTGGAAGCACTGAGGCAATGGATGTGGCAGACTTCACAATGAAACAATGGTGTGATACTGATTTATTTTTACCCCACAATCACAAATACAGAGATTTTTGGAAAAGCAGAACTAATACAAAAGAGAAAAAGTCATCCAAAGGTGTGTTGCAGAGACAACCAGTAGTGAATATTTTGAGGTATTTCTTTTCCATGTTTGTTTTCTATAATTTGTTTCGTATATAGCTGTAATATGTATAAACCTGGATATAAAATTCTATATTTTGACTTGGATAATTATCATTTTCCAACTTAATAACCTTGTCTAACTCCTTCCTACCTAGAGAATGTTTCCAAAATTAGTTTCAAAGCATTCACAGTCCCACTTTAATCTGGTCTCGGTTTATGTGCCTCTCCTTTATGCCCCCTATGTAACTAGCGCTTCAATCTGTCCATTCACTATACTTCATAATTTCCTATCTTTGTGCAGCCTCTATTTTTCAAACATCGGATATTCTCAACTTATCATTTTAGAAAAGGTCATCCTTTCCTACTTTATTTTTATTTTTTTGCTTTTTAGAGATTTTAATTTATTTTTCAGGCATGTGCCCTGACAGGGAATCCAAGTTGTGCTCCTTTGGTTTGCAGGCTGGTGCTCAATCCACTGAGCCACACCAGTTAAGGCTCCCACTTTCCTTTAAAGGTCATTTCCATATTCCTTTTCCATGACAGAGTACTCTAGGCATTCAGAGGGCCAGGCAAAACAAAACAAAACAAAAGACAAAGGGATTTATTGTGAAAGAGCACATAAACAACACAAACACCTGTTATAACCAGATACTTAAAAACAGCATCAGTAGCTAAAGATACTTTAAGATACTAGAAAGCAGCTCCTTTAAAGAATGGAATCATCTTGAATACCTCCTAGAACAAAGCCTTAAATAAACAAGATTTTTTTTCTTTACAATTAATTAAATTAATTGTAAATTAATTAATTAAATCAGTCCTAAGTATTTGCTGAGATGTGTCCCCAGAGAGTAATACAGTAACTTGATGTTTTCATATTTTTACAATGCTTATTTTTATTAAAATACTGTATTACATCCTGATCAGTTGAACAGTAAAAAGTGCTAAAAGGCTTAAGACTAAAAATAGCCATCCTTTGCTCCACCTCCCTAGGTTCATCCATTTAGTTCCTCAGTAGCACCCACTTTTAACCCTTTGGAGCCTTCCTTTTAATTTTTATCATGGTGTTTTTCAAAAGAATGTGTATATTGCAGGCCTTGATTCATTCTGACCTTACATTCTTAACATTAGGATAAATAAGCATTTTAAACCCCTTTCTTTCCTAACACTCAATATTATTCTCTAGTGACCCAAAGAATACAATACTATGATTCCGCTTTGTTTTCTGGGCTTAATTTCCTTGTTTTTATCTGTTTAGTTCTTTTTAAACATCTTATTAATCTTCCCACTTCCTTCAAGAACACTGTGAACTACCCCTTAATATAATTCTCCACCTTGTCAAATCTCCTAAATGACCTGAGTTCCTGTTTTTCTAAGAGGTATCCCTCCTGGAGCTCTGACTGCCAATTTGGAAGGCTGCTTTCTTGGCCTGCAGCAACGCTCTCACCCTGGGGCATCTCCACTGTGACCAGGGGAGTCCCCTTTGCCTTCTTTCACCTTGGTCTACTAGTCCTCATTTTGGGAAACATATATTTTAGTAGTGTCTTAAGACAGAGTGCATAGGAAATAATTTTCATCTTTGCCTGTCGGAAAATATGTCTATCCTCATGCTCAGTAATGATGCAGCTGACTACAGAATTCTAAACTGAAAGTAATTTTCCCCTAGAATTTTAAAAAGCTGTATTCTAGTTTCCAGCATTGCTACTGCAAAGCCCAATGATGATATATAATTTCTGAACTTTTCTTTGTATCTCTGACAGCTTTTAAGATCTTCTCTTTGCCCCTTGCGCTGTGAGTTCATGAACAAACTGTGCCTCCATGTAAGCCGCCTTTCCTTCACTGTGCTGGACACTGTGACATCTGAACTTGGAAGCTTGTGCCCTTCAATTCTGGGATAAATGTTTCATTTCTCGGATCATTTCCTCCCCACTAGTTCCTGTTTTCTGGAACTCCTTTTAGTCTGATGGTACTGGGACTCCCTGATACATCATCAAATTTTCTTTCTTAGTGTCTACTTCTTGGTCTGCTCCCTGCTTCCACTTTGTGCCCCACAGTTTAGTCTAAAGGCTGCGGCCAGTGGTCCTGTGAAAAGGTAAGGCAGATCATGTTACTCTTCAGCTTAAGACCTTCCGGTGGCTCCCCTCAGATTCAAGTCAAAATTGTTGGAGTGACCTACGGAGGCCCTGAGCAACTCGGCCCAGCTACTCTGGCTTCATCTCCCAGGGCTTGTTCCCTTGCCCACTGCTCCTGTCAGGATGGTGACGGACCTCCTTCTAACTAGTTCATAATGCACACAAAACCTGAACTCAGAAATTACAGGTCCATTCGTGAGTACTTTGCTTCTTTTATAAAAATAGTATTCAGAAAGTTTCATTGCAGCATCTTATGAAACTAGAACTTAAAGCAGGGAGACTTCATTTACTGCATGTTAAAAAATCAGAAAAGAGGGGGCATTCATTTCTTATAACAATAATTCCTTTCATTTCCATTCCAGTCCTGACACAGTGCCTCCAAACATTCAGTTAGTGAGAAAAGCACTCTGCATACTAGATAGAACTTGATCAATCTTCACCTGAAAGTGGCAGTCAGTCATGGAAAAACAGACTGGCCTTAATCTTTTGGTCTCTAACTACTCCAAAGCAAACGAGACACAGGAGCTTGGTTTTGAGTCTGGTATGGAATATAGTGATGATAATTACAACAGTAAGAACAACAATATTCTCAACCTTTTATCCAAAGGTACTAAGGTGTGTGTGTGTATTTATGTATGTTTGTATGGAGATATATATATCTCAGTGATATTCAACTTTTCCTGCTTATCAGTACTACTTGGTACACTGTTATCATTCCATAATAAGACATTCATTTGTTACATTATTACAGAAATTAAGAGGGTTCAGAAACTTTTCTAACAGTTTGACATTATTGTGACATTTTTATTGCATTTTATGAAAGTGCCTGGCCCCAACTGGTGTGGCTCAGAGGGCTGGGCGTCGTCTGGCAGAGCAAAGCCACCAGTTCAATTCCTGGTCAGGGCACATGCCAGGGTTGCAGGCCAGGACTCCAGCTGCAGGTGTGCAAGAGGCAACTGATTGTTGTTTCCCTCGCACATCGATGTTTCTCTCCCTCTCTCTCACTCTCTCTCTAAAAACAAATAAAGTCTTAAAAAATGTTACCTGTCTGTATTAAATTAAGGAAAAACAAAACTGATCTCTCAAGTCTGAGAAGCAATGCTGTCTATTATATCAGCCCCTGGTATCCAGGGCAGCACAATGTAATCAAATACATTAACACTTCTTTGGGAAAATATAGATACTCATATTAAGTAGTATAAACAGTCCATCAATGGAGGTCAGATTTCATCTTCAAATTTTTTTACGGGGGAAAAATAACCTTGGGTTTTCACAGATTTTTGGATTTTAGAATTGCAGATAAAAGAATGCGGACTAAACAACAGTGATGACACTGAAAATGAGAACAGTAGCAATTATTTATATATGGGCTACTACATGGCAGGTATGCATTAATATGTGCATATGAACTCATTTAATCCTCTCAACTTTGTGAGGCAGGTATTATTATCAGGAAATGGAAGCAAGTTCTTTTCATGAAGGCAATCCGGTTCTAGGGTTTGGGCTCTACGTTACCCAAGGACTAAAAGGCACACTTTTCTGGGGGCCCTTTATTGCCAAAAACATATCATTATATCAGACTTCAAACTTGTCACTCTAATACTGCCCAATGTAACTAATGTCAAAAACCAAGACTGGGAGTCACCAAGGCTAATTTCTATTTTATAGTCTTTATTTGTGAAAACAAAGAGATATGGTATTTTATGAGTTCCATTTAAAACTGATTAAAAAAAAAAAAAAGATATTGGTCCTTTAAAGAGAGCAAACCCTCAGTTTTCCACAAAATTAATTATGAAGGCATCTAAAATACCCAAAAGAACTCCAGTGGCTAAGGGTTTATTTTATCATTTAAAAATTATTATTTAAGAAAAAGCAAAATTTATTATTCAACCTATAAAATTACCTCAGACTTAAAAATTTATACATAGATTTTAAATAAGAATTGATATGAAAAGCAGCTACCTGGAAAATATTGAATTATTTTTAATAGCTTATTATAAAATATTGTTTAAGACCTCCCAAAAATATTATAGCCTAACGAAGAGAGACAGAAATAGTATCTTTATGATACAACTGACCTGATACGGTAGCTTTTCCAGCGATGGGGTTTGGTGTGGACACAAGGGACGTGGCGCTGATGACAGAGGGCGCAGCAGCCTTGCAGGTTCCCACGGTGGCCTGGCTCACACACACTTGTTGCTGCCCCGAGGTTTTCATTACAGAACCTACAGCGGATGACGAACTGGGAGCTGTGCCTTCTGACTGCTCATCCACAGGGCCAGAAGTAACAGAAATGAAAAAGAAAGCAGTGTAACTTACATAGAACAGTGACTGCTATGTCGCATACTTAATACTTATCTATTAGCTATTCCTATCTACCTATTAAATGTCATGCCATTTACAATGATTACTTCTTTAGTTTGGTGAATCCTACACTTTTAGATTTCATGGGACAAGAAAATTTTTAAACGAGGGGGTAGTTATCTTACTAAAAATGGATACTTCAACACCAAAAAAAGTAGGGAGATATAATCTCACAATGTAAAACTGGAATGAAGTGAGCTTCATTAAAAACTAATTCTGTTCTAAACTTCGCCATATTCACTCAACAAACCTCTACTACACGGCCCAGAGACAAAGGCCTCAAGAGAGCATCACCAAACTGCGCTGAAGGCTACGGCGGCACAGGTGCACGGCGCCAGTACTCACTGCAGGAGAGGAAATCAACTACTTCTTCCTGGGCACGGGGGGCGCAGCGCACTGGGAAAGCTTGGTAAAAGTATGTTGTAGCATTTACCAGTGCTTCATTCCTTCCTTTCCATAGCTGATTTCATACTAAATTTTATGGCATGCCACACTGTTCATCCAAATCAATAATGAAAAGACAACAAATAACCCAACTAAATAATGGGCAAAGGATCTGAATAGGTATTTCTCCCAAGAAGATACACAAAACAAAAACAAAAACAAAAATAGAAAATGATACTCAGTATCTTTAATAGCTATAGGAAAACACAAATTCAAACCATGATGAATTAACAGTTCATTCCCACTAGAATGGCTATAATTAAAAACAAAATGGATAAGAACAAGTATCAGGAAGGATGTGGGAAAACTGGAATCTTTATACATTGCTGGTGGGATCTAAACTAGTGCAGGAGTTTGAGAAAATGTTTAACAGTAGATGATACAGCAATTCCTTTCCTAGGTATGCAGCCAAGAGAAATGAAAATACATGATTATACAAAAATGTGTACAAAAATGTTCACAGCAGTATTATTCATTGTAATCAAATAGTAGGAATAACCCGAATGTCTGTCGACTGTTACTGGTTACAGTTCTTTTTTTTTTGCCCCCAGAATGATAGAAAAACATTCTAGAATTAGATGGCGATGGCAGCACAACCTTGAAAACATAATATAAACCACTAAACTGTACACTTTAAAATGGTGAATTTTAGGGTATGTAAATTACACTTTCATTTTAAAACAGAGCAATATGGCCCACCGGTGTGCCTGCTGAATATCTTATGTTTTTGCTACTTTTATGTTTCGTGATGATTTTCTTCTGTCATGCTAATTCACCTGCTGTGCAGGACCATTTGCTGAGAGGGTCACAGCTGGGGAAGTGGCAGCTGTGATAACCCCGCCGGCTACTCTCAACATCGTGGTTCCAGGCTTTGAGAGTTGTGAGGTGGTTGGCACGGACTTTAATGTACCATCAGATATTTTCATCAGAGATGTCTGTCCTCCGGGGGCTGCCTGCAGAAATATAATGGGGTGAAGTAATAAAGGTGCCCAGGTTAATAGGCACAATTATTCCTTATTTACGTATACCCCTAGAATTAAAGCAAATCTAGGAAAACTCTTGCTAATCAAAACTTATGAAGTGTCTGTGCACCTTTCCAAATAAAACTAGCTAAGGTTTTAAAAAACTGCCTAAAAAATATTTCATATGTGTTTGAAATAATCAAGAGCATCTGACCAAAGGGAAATCAGTACTCAAGGTAACCAAACGCTGGTTATTTGAAGAAATTTATAAACCTCTAGCTAGACTGATCAAGAAAAAAAAGAGAAGATACATAATTATCAAAATCAACAATTAAAAAAGGGCCCTGGCTGGTTGTTGCTCAGTGGATTGAATGCAGACCTGCAGACCAGAGTAGCCAATTTGATCCCTGGTCACATGCCTGGGTTGTGGGCTGGGTCCCCTGTTGGGGCACACCAGAAGCAACCACAGATTTATGATTCTCTCCTTCTCTTTCTTCCTCACTTCCCCTCTCTAAAAATAAAATCTTTAAAAAAAATTTAAAAAAGGAACATCATTAAAGATTCTACAGATGTTAAAAAGATAATGAGGGAAAATTATGAACATCTTAATGTCAATAAATTTGACTACTTAGATGAAACAAATTCATTTAAAGATATAAATCACCAAACCTCCCTCAAGAAGAATAAATTAACAGTCATATATCTGTTAAATACATTGAAATTATAGTTATAAACCTCCCCAATTAGGAAAACTCCAGGCCATTATGGGCTCACTGTTGTAATATAAACAGGTAAGGAAGAAATAATACCAATTCTATATAAACTCTTCCCAAAAAAGTAAGGAGGGAAACTTCCAACTCATTTCATGAGCCAGCATTATCCTGATACCAAAAGTATAAAAAAAACTACTGGCCAATATCCGTTGCAAAAGTTCTATTCGATTTTTCAAATTAAACTTAATATGTTAAAAAAGGGATAATATATCACAACCAAGTAAGATTTATCCCAGGAATGTGGGGTTTAATATTTGAAAAATTATTATGTTACCATATTAATAGACCAAAAGCCAAAAAACAAACCAGTGTCATCATCTCAGCAGAAAAATTATTTGACAAAAATGCAGTATCTGTTCCATGCTGTGAGAACTGCTGGTTTCTACAGTCATAGAAAATGCACTATTTGCCCTGACAGGTGTGGCTGAGCCATTGGGCCGTGACCCCACAAAGCAAAGGGTGGTTGCCAGTTCCATTCCCAATCAGGGAGCATGTCTGGATTGAGGTTTCAGTCCTTGACCAGGACATGTTCAGGATGCAACTGTTTAATGTTTCTCTCTCACATCAGTGTTTCTCTCCCTCTCTCCTTCCCTTCCCCTCTCTCTAAAAATAACAAAAATCTTTAAAAAATGTATTGCTTGTTGATAACTGGTATCACACTATCTCCGTGCATCCTTGTTTGTTTCATTTGGTAAGTTTTTGGGACCTAGCTATAGATTCAGATGATGATGCTATTACCCATCCAGTTAAAATTCCCTATCATTATTGCCTGGCTTATAATAAAAAACGTACTGTAGAAACACTCACCAAACTCCCTATGGCAGTTACTCACTGGATAGTGTGGCTGAAATTACCTACTACACTATTCAGAATCTCCTGTGTGAAATCCCTCCAGAGGAATTTTAGAACCAAGTGTTCAGAAATTTATTTTTCTTTTCTCCCACAAATAGTGTGAACTTTATAACAAATCAAATTTCTCATTTTACTTTAGCAAATTTATTAACTATACAGGACATTACTATTTCCGTATCTAAATAATACTCTGGCTTTAACTTCTCATTCTACTTATATTTCCACCAATTGCAAGATTTTATTCTTCTTTTTAAGATTTTTTTTTAGCCCTGGCTGGTGGCTCAGTGGATAGGCGCCAGCCTGTGAATCCAAAGGTCACTGGTTCGATTCCCAGCCAGGGCACATACCCAGGTTGCAAGCCAGGTCTCCAGCCAGGTCTGTAGCTGGAGGCAGGTGAAAAGCAACCATACACTGATGTTTCTCTCCCTCTCTGATTCTCTCCCTTCCCCTCTCTCTAAAAATAATAAATAAAATACTAAAAAAAAAAAAAAAAAAAAAAAGAAAAAATTTTTAATTCTTATTTTTCTATACTATTTTATTATTCATTATCTTACGTAACCTTCATTTCTTTTTGAAAAGAGTAAGTTGTACATATATAAATAAAAGCCACAATCACCATATATTTGTGTGTGTATTTACCTGGGTAAACAAAGTGGTTTTTTGTCCAGAGATAACTTTTAATGTTTGCTGTCCTTGTGCAGAAGATGTGCTGACTCCCAGTGTTCCTTGGACCACAGACCCAGTGGTCAGCTGTTTTCCAGATGCCTGGGGTGATGGCTGGCCAACTAAAAATGTACCCTAAGTTAGAAACAATAAGGACCTAATGAGTAATTTGTTGAATTTAAGTAACTTTCACTGACGCTTTAAGCCTCAGTGTGCCATGTGACAACCTACAATGGTCCCCTTATTCTGCAGTTCAGGCATAGTAGCTGATAAGAATGGTGTTCTCTGTCAGGGTAAACAGTCACCCCTACTTCTCAGACCCTGCACAGTAGTTATGAACCAGGTGCTGGAAACTTGAGTTTTGCAACCTCGTCTTCAAAGCTGGATTTAATCATTCAGACTGATTACTATCCATCCTTCTCAATGAAGATTTCTGGAACCAAAGATCCATTACTCTCTTTAGAGAAGAGCCAAGACTTCAGTGACAGGGCAAGGAGGGCAGAAACCTTTTCCTAATCTTGAATCCAACTCCAAATACCATAACCTCATGGTATCTCTGGTTTCTCCCTTCTAAGAGAAAATACTCAATTGTGCATTAATACTGTTTATTACCTCATGGATTGGAGTGGCATCAACATAATGAAAAATCTTTGAGCCAGAAAGATTTGGGTTTAAATTCAAAGCTACCATTGCCTTGGCAGAGAGGCCTTGGATAGGTTACTAAAGGCTTTCTGAAGCTCCACTTCTTCACCAAAACAAAACAAGCCCCAAATAATCTAGATTTATAACATGGCTACAATGTCAGTATTTGCCTCCTGATCCCAGAGCTGAAGTGGTAAATCCACTACAATTAAAGGCAGTTTAATGATTAAACAGCTCGCTGGAAAGATGCCAGTCATAATGACCTGACCTGAGGTGTTTGCTTGAGGATGTAAGATGTGTAAGTCAAGTGCTGAGCGATCCCTCCAGGCCCAGCGGGGCTCTGGGTTCCTCCTGTTCCTCCTCCTCCGCTGCTGCCACCTCCACTGCCACCTCCGCCTCCTCCTGTGCCGCCTCCGCCGCTGGCAGCTGAGCCAGACTGCAGGTCTGCAAACAGGGTGAGTGACAGCAGCATCACCAAAGTATCAGCGAACTTAATAGGAAAACAAGTGAGCCACAGAGCTCTTCTTTCCAGCACCATTCCTCCCCTTTCCTAGTTTTCTCCTCCTTTCTCTGGCTAGAGTGAGAACTTCCTAGAGCTGAAGAGTGACACCTATTTACTTTCAACTGAATGGCTGCTAGCTAACTCGGCTCTGAGTACAATGAAGCACTTATCTTTGACAACTGTTTTGACTTAGTTCTGGAAGATCAAGAAAAGTCGGATTCTGACATTTTCCAACCCAGTGTCAATTTTAATCAACACTTCAATGCACTCAAAGACATGCTTCCAAACTTTTTGACATCCAATTCACTTTAAGTGAAATTGCTGGAATTTAGTATAATTTTACAGTATTCTGTCTCCCCCAATCCCTGGGGAAAAGACTTTCCTTAAATTTATGATGACTAATTTTTCGCTCTTCAAATTCCACTTTAAAGCCTTTGGACACATTTTACTTACCTTTTGGTGACATACTGTGCATTAACTAAAATCTAAACAGCTCTCTGACAAATTTTGGAATACTTACACTGTTCTTTTCTTACATATTTAGCTTTCTGATATCCCATTGTTGCGGTATGAGGAAAAAATCCCAGGGTGAGGAAGTGGAAATTGCCCATTAAAGTCAATAAACAAAATGGTATTCGGCTTATACACTGCATTTTGGCAAGAGTGGCTAATTTGTAATGAACCTGATGGCTGTATCAATTGTACTTCTGATTCAGAGGGAAACAAGTGCTTTTACCTTTCCTCTGGAACACTACCCAAGTGTTTTTCTCTGTATGTCAAAGCAAAAATTTATATATCTAAATAAATCACTCAACTTAACTGGGGCTTTTAGACATAATTTAGGTTGAGCCTGTGTTTCTCTTTCCACCCCCAAACCCAGCAAACATAAGAAGCATGTCTAAGTAACGCAGCAGAGACACTTGATTGTAGTCCTATTCCTATCTTCTCCAACCTAAAAATAGGGTCTGGCTTCTGGAAGTGGACAGAACTTCTTCCCGGCTATCACTAGTCTCCATTACGATGAAGATCTCGGCTTCACTCACAGCTCACAAGGATAGCTTGCTCCCAGCAGGACTCTGGAGCCACACCTCCGCAGTGCCATTTGTCTCGGGTCCCAAACTCTCGGTAGGTACTCCCCAAATACTAGTGTCACCTTCTAAGACTAGGATTACCTAAAGCCAATTCTAGTTACATTAGGCCTATGTTTTAAGTGCACTTGGGCCAATATTACCATTATGCCCTCGGGCAGAGCTCCGGAAACACTTCCTGAAATAGGTAAGAACTGCCCCCCTCAGGCAAATGAGATGAACATACCCAGAGACCCCAGAACCAAATGATTTAGTGATGAACTAACTAGCATTACTGGTGGCTCGCAGGATGGCTCCTTGCGGGATCAGCAGCAGCTTTCCTTTTCCTGAAGGGTTCTTGCTGTTCGTTGTAAGGTAGAGCTTCGTGCCAGGCGGTAGATTTGCCAAATTGGCCAAGTTAGTGGCGGGAAGCTGCAATGTTGCCATTACTAAAAGAGTAAAAATAGAAAGAAAAGAGGAGAGACACTAAGATAAAATGGAACAGAAAGCAATGCTATCTCTAAAATTAAGAGTAATAAATAGTTATCGAAAAATCCTGAAACAGTACACTCTGAAGTTTGTTTCTCAGATGTATAATGCTTTAAAGGTGGATATTCTTAAATCTCTTGCTAATTAAAAATACTTTACATACTAGTCTCTATAAACTATAAAGTAACTCATATTTGTATTTCAATATGGTGACTAAATGTCCTGTTTTGCCCATAACAATTCCAGCTTCCACGTATGTCTCATTGTAATTTTTAGTAGTGGCTGGTGTTACTCTCAAAAGTACTGTGATTTAGACAATCGAAAAAATAATCACCCTATCTACGAATGAATACACAATCTTCCCCATTTGTTTAAAGCCCCTTTAGACAATTTCTAGTATGGATGAATCTACTGATTTGAAACAAAACTTCTAGCCTCCCTCACTGTCTAAGAACTACAAAACCCTACAGTCAGCAACTGGCCTAAATGCATCTTTTCTAAGTCTAATCTATGTCAAAGAACTTTCCTTTACTCCCTGGGAATTTACTTGTTGATGCACATGTCTATAAAACCTCAGAATGAAAGTCTTAAAGGGGACTTATAACAAGTTCTCTACAGTTTCTTTGAATTCAAATCCCACATGAAATGAAGCCTCCAGAAGAGTCACCACCAGAGAACGGACTCAGACTTCCCCAGCCTGCTACGGTGGTCCTCCCCCTTACCCCCAAAGCTCTGGGAAGGAGAACCCTGGAGGCTGCCCCCAAGTGTCAGGGGCTGATCAAGCCTGAGCGCCTTCTCTCTCCATTGCCAGAACTAAGCCTACCTGACGCCGCGGGTGCCTCCGCACTGCGCAAAGCAGTCCTCTTCGGCCAGCTGCCTTCCCTGAAGTCCCCTCTCTAAACCACTCACAGCTGGTGACCTGAACCAGTCCCCTGTCCCCAGGATTCCCTGCTGTCACAGTCATACCCTCTAGAAGATCAACTTCCTTGAATGTTCTTTTTGTAATAATTAACCTGTTAGTCCTCTGGAGATAAAACTTCTGCAGCAGCCCCCTTAGTCAGGGGTTGTTTTGTTTGTCTTGCTTTAGTACCTGCCAGTCAGGACTAGGAGAGGAGCCTTTCTGCTCTCTGGTTTGGCTTTCAGACCATTATCAACCCTCACTCTAGGAAAAACAAAATAAACAAAAACCCTGGCCCCTCTGAGGTTCATGCTGGCTACACCATCTTATCCCTCTCTTTTTTGCTCTTATTTACTGAACTCCCAGTCACTTCTCATTTGCTGAAGACTGACTCCTGACTCAAAGCCTTACTCTCTGTGCTAAACGCTCTCATTCTCAGTGACAGCACCATAGGTGACATTTAATTCTCTGGCTTCTCAGCTACTTGAGCTTCTAAACTCCAAAAATCGTTCTTCCTACGCATTTCCAGTGCTTTTTTTAAAAAATAATTTATTTACTATTTTCAGAGAAAGGGGAAGGGAGAGAGGCAGAGAGGAAAAAAAAATCAATGTGTGGTTACCTTTTACCTGCCTCCAGCTATAGACCTGGCTTGCAACCTCATTACGTGCCCTGGCTGGGAACTGAAAAAGCAGGCCAGCGCCCTATCCGCTGTGCTACCAGCCAGGGCTCTCCAGTGCTCATTTTTAATGTCACGAACAAACTGTCATCACCAGCAATTCTTCACCTATGAAATCTTCATTTGGTACATCCACTACCTTCTATCCTTTCCAACTCACTACAACAATTCTGTAACTTCATCAAGACCTTCAAAAATGAGTAAATCCTTAATGTCTTAGGTATATATTTTTCCATGCCTTCATAGAAATGACACATCAAAGCCTAAAACACATTCAAGGTGTTTAAACTTTTGTTTGACAGAGACTGTATTAGTCAAGCATTGCAAAATGCTGCAGTCACCCTCACAAGTTTTAAGTCTGAAGTACAATCCAAAGTGGAGATTAGGACAAATGAGAATTATTCTTCAAACTGGAAAGCAGCATCATAACAAAACCCTCTATTTTTATCATTACTGCCCTCTCTGTCTCCCCACCCCCACACTGTTACTCAATTTTCCTAGAAAGAACCAATACTAAATAACATCACTAGCAAAGAACATTTTGGCAGGTGCTGCTGAAAGGGCCACAGTGAGCATGAGTTACCTGAACCCTGGGGTCCACCCTTCTGAGGGCCAGCTGCAGTGACCTGAGCCTTGGTTAAGGCCTGCACTGGCTGAGCGACAATGGTTCCTCCACCTCCACTCACGATTGCTTTGGCAACTCCTTGGGTCACAACTTGCTTTGGACCAACTGCTTTGGCGACGGAAGAGCTGGCTTTGGCTACAAGGATCTGGCCACCACTGATTGCCACAGCCTGTTTCACTGCTGAAGGTAAAGTGGACCCGACTGGCACCCCAACAACCTGTTTAAAACAGAGGAAAGTCCAGCAGTGCTTCTCCGAGTCCTTTCGACAGCTGAGAACAGAACAGTTCCTGTGTTCTAGCAAAGAACAAAGTCTATTCCTAGATACAGTACATACGTAGAGTCTAATCCAATGTAGTAAAGCTGATGTTAGATGTGAAGAACAGCAATATTTCTTACAATTTAGATATTACTACAATAAGAGATGATAGTTTTTCTCTTAACCCCAGCTATTACTTATTTTAATTATAAAAATACTTGTTTTTATAAAAAAATACCGAAGTGTAAGAAAAAATCGTACTCATTCAGAAAAAACAAACACCTTCAATATTTTTACTGAATTTACTTCCAATTCTTTTAAACGTTCACTTTAAAATAGATTAGGATCACGATCACATATAGTTTTCTAATTTTTAATTCTACATTTCCCAGTTACTATTTTTAGATGACCAAGTAATACTATATTCAAATATATATATTACCATAATGTATGTAAACATTTCATGATGTGAGGATATTCAGGTAATTTCAAACTTCACATTATGAAAAACTGTATTATAAACATTCTCATTAGTAAACTATAAACTCCACTATAAAGATTTTATATCACCTCTTCTGTAATCCCTTCTAAGTTATTTCCATCTGAAATGATTTCTTGATCTCTAGAACTCCTAAAAAACCATGATCTCTCTTCCAACAGACTTTCAGGAAGTTATCCTTTGGGAGTGGGAGGTAGGGTGGGGAGGTAGGATGATCAGAAGACAAAGGGGAAAACTTGAGACCACTGTAATAGAATTTAAAAAAAGTAATTAAAAAAGGAAAGTAATCTTTTCCTATATGCTTATAATGTTTCCTTTCCTAAAAGTAGACACTTGGTTAAAAATGAAAAAGTGTAAACGAAAAGGTTATTTAATAGAATTTTTAAACCATGTTTTCTTTAAATTGATTATGCAGTTACATAATTTCTTTTCCTTTTGCTGCCCTCTGCCCAGCACCCTACTCCTTCCAGCGATCCCACCTACACTTAGTTCATGTCCATGGGTCATATATGTGAGTTCTTTTGCCTTACATCTTTCCCTGTACTATTCTCAACATCTTCCTATTGTTGTTGATAGTTGTGAGTTTGTTGTTTTTTTAATGCTCACAATTTTGATTCTCTTTTTCTTAAGTCCCTTTAACATTTCATACAATGAACTCCTTTACCTTTACTTTGTCTGGGAAGTACTTTATCTGTCCTTCCTTTCTAAATGATAGCTTTGTTGGATAGATTATCTTGGTTGTAGGTCCTTGCTTTCCATCCCTTTTAATACCTCTTGCCTGCAAAGTTTCTTTTGAGAAATCAGCTGACAGTCATATAGGTGCCCTTTTGTATGTAATTCTCTGCTTTTCTCTTGCTGCTTTTAAAATTCTCTCTTTACCTTTAACCTTTGGTATTTTAATCATGATGTGTCTTGGTATGGTCCTCCTTGGGTTTAGCTTGTTTGGGACTCTCTGTGCTTCCTGGACTTGTATGTATATTTCCTTCACCAAATTCAGGAAGTTTTTCTTCATTATTTTTTCACATAAGTTTCAATTTCCTACTCTTCCTCTTTTCCTTCTGGCACCCCTATGCTTCAGATGTTGGCACATTTATAAAGTTGTCCCAGAGGTTCCTGTGCATTTCCTTTTTTTTCAATTCTTGTTTCTTCAAGAATTGGTGTTGTTCATTTCTTCCTAATGTTCTAAATCATTGATTTGAACCTGTTTCCTTCCCTTTACCCTTGGTTTTGTGTGGATTTTTCCTCCTTTCTGCGTTTGCTGTATTTATGTATTATCTATTAAGCCTGTGAGCATCTTAATCACCAGCATTTTGAACTGTGTCTGTTAGGTAGGCTGTCTCTCTGTTGCTCAGTTCTCTCACTGGCACTTTGATCTGCTCCCTCTTTTGGGCTATACTTCTCGGTCTTCTCAGCTTGACAGGCTCCTGTTTTTGCCTCTGAGCCTTAGGTAGTTTTGTGGCACTTGTTAGGTTGAAAGGAATGGAGCCTTAGGAATTCAGGAGTGCAGGGCTACCCATTTCACCATGTTGTGGTGCTGAATGTGGGGGAGGGGTGTGAGATAGAACGATGCCACGTGCCTGTTGAGACTCGCCATTTCTTCTTCTGTCCCAAACCCCACTGGTTTCCACAGTCAGACGCAATACAGCTCCATTTCTCCCGGCACTGGCGCTGAGGGCTCTGCAGTCTGGCCCCAGGTTCGCTCCCCAGGTTTAAAGGTGTGACTGTGCTTTTCACTGTGGCCTCAGCTGGGCACTGGTCTCCTTCCCGGCTCCGCCCCTCCTGCCTGCCTGGCTATTTCTGTACTTCCTTGGTTGTTGCATGTACTTCATCTTCTGAAATTCCTGTGTTGCTTTTATTTAGTTTTGAGGTAGATACACATTTCTTTTAGTTGTGAGGGAGACACCTTGTTAACCTATGCCATCCTCTTGGCTGGAAGTCTGGATGTTATCTTAACTGAATTTTTAAAAAGATCTTATTTTTTAAAGAGGGGAAAGGAGAAAGAGATGGGGAAATATTGTTTTGTGAGAGAAACACTGATTAGCTGCCTCTGTACACACCCCAGTAGGGACTGAAGCCACAACGCAGGCATGTGTCCTGACCCGCAACCAAACCACCCTAGTTAGGAGCCTCCAGTACCCAAATTATTAAAAGTTGGAAAAATCTTGTTCTGAAAATACTGTAAAGTGAACTCTTTAAAATACTGCAGAGCTTTTCTTAAATATATGTTTTTTTTCTTTTGTATATGTATATTTTATTGACTGCTACTACAGTTGTCCTAATTGACCCCCTTTGCCCCCTACACCCAATACTCCCCACTCTCTCAGGCAATCCCCCCAGCCACTGTTCACATCCATGGGTCACGTGTATAAGTTCTCTGGCTACTCCATCTCCTATACTATACGTTATATCCCCATGGCTATTCTGTAATTGCCTGTTTGTACTTCTTAATTGTTGATAATTTGTATTTTTTGCCATTTTATTGTTCCTAGTTTTAAATTCTTTTTCTTAAGTACCTTTAACATTTCATAGTAATAGTCTGGTGATGATTAACTCCTTTAGGTTTTTTCTTCTCTGGGAAGCTCTTTATCTGCACTTCCATTCTAAGTAACATCTTTTTGCTGGATCATCTCGGCTGTAGGTCTGTTTTTTGGTGACTTTGAATATTTCTTGCCAACCACTTCTAGCCTGCAAAGTTTCTTTTGAGAAATCAGCTGAGAGTCACATGGGAACTCCTCTGTAAGTAACTGTTTTTCTCTTGCTGCTTTTAAGATTCTCTCTGTTTAACTCTGGCATTTTAATTACAATGTGTCTTGGAGTGGGCCCCTTTGCAGCCTTCTTGTTTCAGACTCTGTGCTTCCCAGACTTGCATGTCTATTTCCTTCACCAAATCAGGGAAGTTTCCTTTCATTATTTTTTCAAATAGATTTCCAATGTTTTGCTCTTCTCCTTCTGACATACCTATGATACGAATGGTGCTGTGCTTCAAGTTGTCCCAGAGGCTGCTTATACTCATCTTTCTGAATTCTTTCTTGTTCTGTTTTTTTTTTTTTTTTGCTTCTTTATGCTCTAAAGCATTGACTTGATTCTTGGATTCAACCTTTCTACTCTAGAGGTCATTTCCCTCTAAATTGTTCTTGATTTCAATTAGTGTATCCTTTGTTTCTGACTGCATCTTTGTTATGATTCTAAGATTTTCATTAAGTTCCTTGCACATCCTTATAACCAGTATTTTGAACTCTGCATCTAACAAATTATTTCCATTTCATTTAGCTCTTTTTCTGGAGTTTCAATCTGTTCTTTCCTTTGGGCCATGCTTCTTTGTCTCCTTGTTTTGGGCAGCCTCCCTGTGTTTGTGTCTCTGTATTAGGTAGAGCTGCTATGCCTCCCTGTCATTGTAGCCTAATGTGTCCTACAAGGTCCAGTGGCATAGCCTTCTCGATCAACTAGGCTGTGTACTCAAGGTGCACCATTCCTGTGGGCTGAGTACAAGTGGAGAGAGTACTCAGCCCACAGGTCAATGGGAGGGATTTACCCAGGCTAGTCAGCTGCAAGGATTGGTTGTGATGACTCACCACCAACCGCCGACCTCTGTGGAGGATCAGCTGTGCAGGGGCAGGTGGTGGTGCTCCTGTGTGGTCTGTAGCTGCCCACTGGGTGTGCTGGCTGTGGGGTTTCCTGGATGGTGCAGGCCCAGGTCAGCCCCCACCCATGTTTTGCCCAGGGCCACCCTGCCTGAGCTGTAAAGCAACCTGAGGTGCTACTACTTGTGCTGGGCTTGGACGTTCCCAGGCAAAGCCAAGCTGGGAATCTATAGGCTGGCTGTTGCTAGTGCTGTGCTAGGGGCCACTTAGCAAGAGGTATGGGGGCTGGTGGCTCACTGAGGCAGCTGTTGCTTGCTTGAAAGGATTTAGGAAGTTGTGAAACGTGAGCCAAGACCAGGCATTCATGTGGAAAAATTACTGTTAACATCTGTTAAGTTGGGTAGGACGGAGCCTTAGGGGATCTCCAGGGTTGGGCAAACAGTCTTAGCCAAGTTGATGGAGGCTCGGAAATGGCACTGGCCTGCAGTGCCATCTATGGCTCTGTCCACCTCATGTCTGGAGAGACTGTCCCTCAGTTCTCCCCTTGATTCAGTCATTCAGGTCCTCCCTGTATGCCAGTGGTGCCTTTCAATCTGCTACCCTGGTGCCGGAGCTCAGAGGGAGTGACTAAACTCGTACGTAGGTTCTTTAAGAAGAACTGTTTGGGACTCCAGAAGTTTCTTCCACCAACTTAATCTCTGCTGGGTTTTGCAGCTGTAAGTTGTGGTGACTTACCTCCTGGGATACCCCACCTAAACTTTTCTTTACCACTTGTGTCTGTGGCATCAGCCCTTTCTGCAGCTCTGCCTCTCCTACCAGTCTGGATGGATGAATTCCGTAGTTGTCAGACTTCCATTCAATTCTATGTTAGCTAGTTCTGGGTAATGGTTACTCTGTAATTTAGTTGTAATTTTGCTGTGGTTGTGCGAGAAGGTGAGCTATATTTACCTATGCTGCCATCTTGAGTAGAAGTTACTACAGAGATCGTTTGAGATGTTCAATTAGAAGAAACAATTTAATTAATGGCAAGGTGGGGCATTCCACTCCCCAAGTCTTTATTTTATAAAACAAACTTGCCAGAAACTAGATTAAATGATTTTAAAAAGAATGGCAAAAGATCTGCCTTCAAAAAGAAAAAAAGATAAAGTAGGTGGTACTTTTTACCCATCAGGTTGGAGGGGAAAAAATGCACAAGTCTGGTAATACCAAGAATGGGCTAGAGGATACGAGAAAATGGGAGCTTCTGTTCACAGCTTGTAGAAAAGTAAATGGAGGGGGACAGAGGGGAGCAAAAAGGGGATGGATGTAATATAACAATAATAAAAAAAAAAACGTAACTGGTACAGCCACTCCAAAGAGGTATCGGCCTATCTATTAAAACTGAAAATCCACATAACCCATGTTATAGCAATTCTCCTTTCAGGACTATAGTTGCCCCCCAAACATGGAGGTCTGGGGTGCTGATCCCCCACACAGTTGAACACATCCAAGTATAACCTATTCCCCCAAAACTTAACTACAGCAGTTGTCCCTCAGTATCCACAAGGGAGTGATTCCAGGAACCCCAGCAGATACCAAAGCCCACGGATGCGCAGGTCCCCTATAGAAGATGGCGCAGCTCAGCACCTGCAGTCAGCCCCCTGCATCGGTGGACCCCCAACCACAGACTAGAAACAGTACGGGATTTATTGAAAAAAATTTGTGTATAAGTGGACCTGTGCAATTCAAACCCATGTTTTCAATGGTCAACTCTATCTTTTATATAAATTTTGGAACATATAAACATTACATGTTACTTACAGCTGTGTGTTTACATAATACAAGTATGAGACTAAAAAGTTACACATGACAGTGTTGCTTGTGAAAAGAACAAAGTGAGCTTCCACACTACCAGTCATGTTTTATATGGAGAAAAAATGATTTAAATTTAATATAGACATGTTAATTCAGGGTGAAAGATATGTGAATATTGATTATATTATTCCCTATATTTTACTAAAAATTTTAGAATCTTTATAAATAAAAAAAAAGGATAACTTAAGAGATGAAACAAAATGATGAATGAGATTTTAAGTTAAATTACTACTAAATCATATATGGTTTCTTTTCAAAGAATGTGAATATAGAGAAATACACTTGCCATTTGCTTGGATAGTATGACTGATGTCAAGAAAATGGCTCCCGCCCTGGCTGGTAGCACAGTGGATAAAGCGCCGGCCTGCGAACCCAAAGGTCGCAGGTTCGATTCCCCAGCCAGGGCACATAACCAGGTTGCAAACCAGGTCTCCAGTCAGGCTGTGGCTGGAGGCAGGTGAAAGGCAACCTTACATTGATGTCTCTTTCCCTCTCTGCCTCTCTTCCTTCCCCATCTTTCTAAAAATACTTAAATAAAAATCTTAAAAAAAAAAAAAAAAGAAAATGGCTCCCTAATTAACTGTTATAACTCACAGTATAACATAGAAGAAAGATAAAGGTTTTCTAAGCAATCAGACCTGGTTACTCAATTTTGTTTCTTTAGTTCGTAGCTGGATAAGTAATTTAACCTCTAATAAGTTTATAAAATGCAAGCCGACATGACATGCACAGTAAATGATAGCTGCAGCTGACCCTGACACTCATCATCTGAAGAATGGTAATCTAGGAAACCACATGGAGACTCAGTATGTGTCACTGTGTTTAGCATCTGTCCAGGGCAGAGGACCTTAATCTTAAACCCTAGATTGTTAGTCAAATAGAAGTATATAACATCTAATCCTTGCTTTAAAATATCCTAGGATTAGCAAAATGCTGGTAATTGTTGAAATTGGATGATGGACACGTGGGATTCATTACAACAGTCTCTCCAGTTTTATCTAAGCTTAAGGAAGGAGGGAGGGGAAGAAGGAAGAGATAAAAGAAGGAAAGAACCAAAAAATTAAAAGCAACTTGACCTAAAATGGAGAAGAGAAATTCTCCCATCTGTCCAGGCTTGGTTCAAACAATCCCTAAGGGTTACCCAAATCTCTATCCTGACTGCATGAGCCTTATTCTGCAGGCACCCAGACCAGTCCTGTGGGTGCAGAGTTGGGAAGGTCATCATTACCCCTGAGATGTGGAGATATGAAGCTTTTCTCAATAATCAGGAAGTTCTTCTGTGCATTTATAAAGAAAAATTTCTTAATAATAGAAAAACATTTTTGGTGTACAGCAGAAATTGCCAGCTGAACCCCAATATTCATTTTTTGTTTCTGTCTCATAGAAATAGAGCCCCAAATTTTCAGCTAGGGACATGGTGACTTAGATTATTGACCATTATTTCCAAACTCCCACACAAGGAGGTTGGTCTCCTGATTCCTGGCCAAAGGCATGGGAACAGACGCAATGAAAGCAACTTTTGGGTTATACCTCTCCCCACCCCATTTCCTTTCTTCCTTCTGACCAGAAATAGGAACATAGCAGCATGAGATGAAGTAGCTTTCTTATCTGCAAGCTGAATATCAAACTCTGAGAATGACAGAGCAACTAAATAGGATTCTAGATTCTCGATGATTGTGGAATCAACACATTGGCACTACCTACTTGTCTTTTAATGAGAGAGAAACAAATTTATTTAAGCCTCTGATTTTGGGATATCTTGTTTACAGCAACAGAACTTTTTCCCTAAGACAAGTCTTCACATTTTCTAAATATATCAAATTTGCCTATTGCATAAGCTAACTTACACATAATCTATTTCGTGTTCCTTAAGAAAGCAAAGTTCTTAAGGGAAAATAATACATACATATTGACCTTATTTTAATTTCTGTCCCCAAATTCCATGCATCTGACTTGCTTTTCCTTCCTTGTGCCAAACTCTGTCCTCACCTTCCACTGCTTCAAAATTTCCAGGATATGATACAATCTCTCCAAGAGCCAAATAAAATGTGGTACCCTATGTTGGCCACAGGAGGGCGGTTTTCACTAGCAAAGCTTACCCACTAGGAGCACAGCACTCACAAGATTAAGAGCTCCTCATCAATTCTAAACAACTACGAAATGAGGACTGAGGACGTCTGGCATTCTGCTGGGGGGAACCTTACACACGGCTGTCTATGGACACCACAGGAAGGCTCTCTGCAGAAAGCCTTCTGTAGAAAACTACAACCCCAAATTAGTTTTGCCTTTTTTTTAACCAATACAATATTCTGCCTTAGAACCTTTTCTGTACTTCTAATTTCCTTTTAGTTTGACAAAGCAGGCACCCTTAATTCTGTATTGTTATAAATACATTATTTTGATTCATGCTGTCATTCAGTGTCTCTATTTCTGCCCTTGCTGTGCCCTTTACAGATACTTGCAAGCCATAATTTACTTTAGTGACATGAAGATGAAGATTCTACACATGTGATTTCCCCTCTAGACACTGAAAGATACAGCCAATTTATTGTAGCACTCAAAGATAGTAACTATTACCATGGTGCTCATACATGCATACAGGGGGCTCGTCCTCTGTTACATATATTAGCACCTGCTCTGTGCTAGGTCCTTCATATGCAGTGTGAGCTCTAACTCTCCTACAACTCTCAAAGACAGAGGGCCTTTTTCCAGACATAAACCTGCCCAGGTCATACCAGTAATCACTGGCTGAGGTCTGAAATTTGTAACAAGCTGTGGTCTGAAGCTCATACTTTTTTACTATACATACTTCTTGCTTCCCCCATAAACACACTGATTCCTACCTCTTTTCAGATCTCAAGTGGCACCTACCTCTAATTTCATGGGGAAGATAAGCTGTGTTTCTGCAGTGCCAAAGATGTATGGGAAGTAAAACAGTACCATTTTGTTCACCCTGTTTTCCGGCAGTTTCTAGGAAGGTACTTCAGCAATAACCAGGGACCGCCTGCATTTGCAAATAACCCCTTATCTCGAGTCTAAATTTCCTGGATGAATAGTGATGTCTTTTTGCACTCCTTACTGCTTCTCTGCGGTTCTTTCAGTCTTCTGTGGCTTTTCTTTTCAGTGCCCCTAAACTTTATTCAGGGCATTCTAGAACAAAGCTATATAATTCCTCTTAGTCCCTGTTGGCATTAGGTAGGTAGCAATGTGCTTAAATCAATACAGTTCTTCAGCATTACTGGATGCATGGATTTGCAACGTGACACAAAGTAGAAACTAACTTATCTTGAACACCTGAGCATAAACAGCAATGCTATATTAATTTAAAAACCTAAGTCAGTAATATTTATCTCCAGATGAAGTAAAATAGATTTTGAAAAATATATACCAAGTAGGAAATCTGAGTAGAAAGTCCAGATGGAATAACTCACTCACTAGAGGACACTGACAAAATGCTGGTCCCTGACCAGAACAATGGAGGAGCATTAGAAAGCAGTTGAAGCACCCGTCTTAAGTGATTCTGGCTATGTGGGTCATGAAGTCAACTTTGATGCTACAGCTCACTGACTCCTAAATTTGCCTAATCACATGAGTTAGTAGGGGAGCTTTTTAAAAATCCAGATTTCCAGGACCTCTAAGAAGATCTGATTCAATAAGTTTGAGAAAGGAGCCTAGGTATCTGTTTTTTGGTCACTAGGTGATCCTTAGGACCAGATAAATTTGGAAAAGTAACAGACTCTTATACATCTAGAACTACCTATATGACACTACATTTTTTTTTGGTATTTTATTTATTATTGTTATAGAGAAGGGCAGGGAGAGAGGCAGAGAGGGAGAGAGACATCAGTGTATGGTTGCCTTTCACCTGCCTCCAGCTACGGACCTGGCTGGAGACCTGGCTTGCAACCTGGTTATGTGCCCTGGCTAGGAATCAAACTAGCAACCTTTGGGTTTGCAGGCTGACGCCTTATCCACTGTGCCACAAGCCAGGGCTTAACACTACATTTTTAAAAAAGTTTATTTAAAGATTTTATTTATTTTTAGAGAGAGGGGGAGAGAGAGAGAGAAAGAAACATCAATGTGTGAGAGAGATATCAATTGGTTGCCTTTCACATGCCCCCAACTGGGGACCTGGCCTGCAACCCAGGCATGTGCCCTGACCAAGAACCTAACTGGAGACCTTTCAGTTCTCAGGCCAGCTCTCAGTTCACTGAGCCACACCAGCCAGGGCTATAACACTACATTTTTCTTTTGACCCATCTGCAGTTATCTAGACTAATCAAAATACCTAAAATCTTTTTTTGTATTTTCAAGTATTCCTCTCAAAACAATTCACTCTCCCTAAATAGGCTAGCTCTCAAGTGGAAAAACAAACACTTCACATAATATTTTTAAAGGTTTATAATATTGCTGCCCCCAAAGTGAGATAATTTAACTCTGGGTGTTCTAAGGGCATGTTAGGTTACAGACAATGCCACAAAAATTTTAATCAGCTCTGGAATGATGAGTCTTGGAGTCAGCAGACCTGGATTCAAATCCTTTGTCACTTATTAGCTGTAGGAAAACATGGATCTATGTGCAGTTTTGCAGTTCTCCCAACAAATGAATTCTCCACACCTCCAAATTATAAAGAAAAGAAACTCTCCAAAGAGCCAAGAATAGTTCAACAAATCATACAGCCTGGGCATTGTATTAACTACAGCACTCTCCGATCAGAAATAAGCAGGTAAACCAGTAGACCTTGGTACTGTCAGTCACCCATTTTAGAATGAATCATGTGGTACGGAAGTTGTGTCCATGAACTCAATTGCCTTCACTGCCCGAGGCCACATTGTGTCCCTTTGCCTCCTTGCCTATTCCTGGACCCCCTATAGTATTGCACATGCCCCTGCTCCTGTCAATGGTTACCACAGAACAAATGGAGTTGACTTGCTTTTCCAACAGGCTTTCACCTACAGGGTTTTCTGGGATTGGCAACCCTGTCACCCTTTACCTTTTCAGCACTTGTCAATTATTTAGGCAAAAAATGGTCATTTACTTGTTGACCTCCCCATCCCTACCCAACACAAACCTTGGAGGGCTGAATCTTTGGTGACTGGGCAGTACCTTCTCCAGCAGTTATGACCTGTTTTTGAGGGGACACAGCTATCATGTGACCCCCTTTCACAGGCACATACTGAGGGAGTGGTGACTGGCTGGCAGCTCCTGTTGTGGGCACGTGAGAGGCTTCACCAGGTTCCTGTTTGATGATTACCTTGCAACAAACATGATAGTGATACTGAATAAACATCCCAAGATAAAAGCTACTAATATCTGAATCGATCGCTTGTAGGAATTAATAAGTTAATGAAGCTTAGCCTGTAAAGAATGATTCCATGAGAGGGAAAACACTGCTGAAAGATGACCCATAACAGCTATTAGAGGGACTAGCAGTAGGATCTGGACTTAATCCTATGCATATGCAAACTCAACCAAGTCATTTGTTTAAGAGATTGGCAAAGGGCAGCAGAGACACACCCTGTGCTTTCTGAAGGTGCCATGCTGTTGGACCCCCAAGGCTGCCTGTGGACACCACAGAATGGAAGCATGTCTCTGATACAGGATCTGGTCTCAGCATTGAGACAGACTAGTAAGTTCCATGTTGTGGAATCATGTCAATCCAGTTCAACATGCCCCCCAAAAGACTATGTAACAAGGCCATATCGACTTGTAGGTTGATCCCCTAAAAAAAATACTCACTTTTGTGAAAGCTCCAAGTCCTCCAGTTATCGGTTTGGGGCTTTGAACCTTAGGGTGACTCCCAATTGGGCAAAGAGGTGGCATAGATGCAAACAAAGGATCCTCCTGCTGTGAATGTAAAAATATACAATGCACAATTAGGTAAGATTTGTGATTTCAGATACTCTATAGTCACTTATATTTCATATAAGTATGTGACACTGTCTAGCACCATAAACCAAAAACCTTTTAAAAAGCCCACAACTCTTTGGGGTCTTCCAAGCCCCTACACTTGCATTTTTATATCATTTAAAAAACCAAATGCAAAGACAGGCTATCAACTTAGCAGCAACCTATATGTCCTACTATATGCTAGAAGACTCCTATCATACTATATCTAACATTTAGTTAACTCACTGGTTTCCAGTTCTAGTCTCCTGCCAAGTGATAAGCTACTAAAGGACAGGCATACGTTTATTTCTTTTCTATCTCTAGAGCTTAGGCATGAAATAAATAAATGAACAAAATAGATAGTTACAGTGTTTCAGCATATACACTCTAATAGTACTCACAACCTGATTTGTTATTTGTACTTAAAATAAATACCCAGGACATGGAGAAATTTCTCAATAAGCATTTAAAAAACAAAACAAAGCCCTGGCTGGTGGCTCAGAGGATAGGTGTCACCCTGCCAACCCAAAGGTCCCTGGTTCGATTCCCAGCCAGGGCACATAACCAGGTTGCAAGCCAGGTCTCCAGCCAGGTCTGTAGCTGGAGGCAAGTGAAAGGCAACCATACATCTGCCTCCCTCCCTTCCCCTCTCTCTAAAAATAAAAAAATAATAAAAGAAATAAATCTTATAAAAAACAACAAAAAGAACTCAATTAGCAAATACAAAGACAGCAAAAGTTAACATTTAAACTACTGTCATTTGTCTCTATTTACAAATACAAAATGCAAATCTCAAAGGGACTTTGTCACAAACAAATGTTAGGGGCAAGAAGCAAAGTGAGGAACACTGCCTAACTAAAAGGTCATCATCAACTATTAAAAAGCATTCTGTCAAAGAATTAAGGCCTTAAAGGAAATTATTACAATTCAAAAATTTGTATAATACGATGCCCATGGATTACCCTGAATTTAGAGAAAAATGACACCTTGTACCAGGAAACTATTCAATATCATCATCAATAAGTGCCTAAGAAATGCTATGTTAGCACTAGTCATGGAAGAAATGGTCTTGGACTTCTCAGGAATCCATAACAGGAGCTTATACCCCAAAAGGTCTAGCTTTAAGGCAGCCATGACGATGATGATAAATACACTGAATGACTAACCAAAGCGCAAGGACTGTCTTTGCTAAACAGTGAGCACTTATCTAGCATTTGATCTAAACAAGTCAGGTAATATTTGCAATGCCAAGTTTCATAGGACTTATTACTCTGAAAAATGCAAAAAAGTGGAAAGAGGAATTATTTTTAAGGAACGAAATGGCTGACATGTGAAAAAGAAAATAAATATATTTACTCCCTGTTGGTACAAATAAAGGAAAAAAGAAGTATACTGTCAGGTGAATATTTTTATAAGGAAAAATTTATAACACAGCTATTCCGCCCCCCCACCCCCCCAAAGACAGGCTGCCTCTCCATAGTGAGTTTTCAAATAGATACTGGGTAACCAACAGATATGTTGAGAAACATATTCTCCTCCCTTCCTTCTTTTCTAAAGATTTTATACATTCATTTTTAGTAAGAGGGGAAAGGACAGAGAAGGAGAGGGAGAGAAACATCAATCAGCTGCCGTCTGTACATGCTCTGACCAGGATGGAACCCACAACCCTGGCATGTGCCCCCAGGGATCAAACCAGCAACCTTTTACTTTGCAGGACACCACTCAAACAACTGAGCCCCGCTAGTTAGTCGGAGTAGAAAAACATTCCCTGCACTAGGAAAAGATCAAGGTAAGGTGTAGAACTCTGGAGTAAGATATTCTTCAAGATACTTATTAGCCTAAAGGTTCTACTTCATAAAATTTGCAGTATCAATTGACAAATTATTGTTGAATTCTAACACAATGTCTTTAAAACTAGCCAAGTGCAATACTGCAATAGACTGTTACCTTGACAGTAGACGTTACAAAACTACTTCCATGAATCTTAGGAAGCGGGGAACCTGTTTCTTGGGAGGCCTGAGAGGCGGTGGAGAGCTTGTTTGTAGGACTTCCTGTAAGGAAGGCAGATTTGAAAGTAAAGTATAAATAAAATTTGCAAAATGGAATTTTAAAGCATTTTCTACCACCCTCTCCTTTTCCCCCACTATCTGCTTTTCATTTTTAAGGGTTGAAACCTTACAATCGCCAAATTGTTATAGAAAAAACACTAAGGATTCATCCTACAAAGTTGTCCACTTCACTAACCTAAAAAGGGTCAAGAAGCTAGTTAGGGCATGTAGAAGAATAAGTAAAATAAGTAGACATACACATATATGTACTCTGTTACTTATATAAAAAGATACTATAACAATGATGCCGGTTATTTAACAATGTGCAAAACTGTATGCATTCAAGTGAATGGTAGCTTCTTCAGAGCAGTTTCACTAGAAGGTTATACCTCTGAAAATACTGCCAACGTTAAACATTTTATACTCCATTTGTACAACTGCCATTAGGGTCAGACAAAATATAAGTCCCATTATTTAGAGTCAAAAAATAAGTTAAGACCATAACTGGTATTCGATCACCAACCCACTTACTGCAAACTTGTCTGCAAAGACATCTGGCTGAACATTCTCAAAGGACATCTATTCAGCATCCCTAAGTATATTCAAAAGGCTATTTGGTCATTTCTGAAAGTAGCATTTATTTTTAAAGGAGTTCCACAATTATAATAGCTATTAAAGGAACCAACTTAAAGGAAAAAAAAAAAAAACAACAACAAAAAAAACCTGTCCTGGCTGGTGGCATAGTGGATAAGGTGCCGATTCCCAGGCAGGGCATATAACCAGGTTGCAAGCCAGGTCTCCAGCCAGGTCCGTGGCTGGAGGCAGGTGAAAGGCAACCATACATCAATGTCTCTCTCCCTCTCTGCCCCTCTCCCTTCCTCTCTGTCTGAAAATAATAAATAAAGTCTTAAAAAAAAAAAGAACAAAAGGGAAAAAAAAAAAACTGCTTGGAAAGGCCCAACACATTCATGTGTTAATAAAATATGTGGGGAAAAAAATGTTTCATTGCCTTATGGTCATCTCTTACTTTATTTCTTTTTTCACTATTTCTCTTAATTAGAAGTGAAAACTACAGGCAAGTTTACACTTAGTGTTTGTTGAAATAGTTGAATTGAAGGGCATTAGAAAAATGTTAGTGAAAGTACTTAAAAGCCCTGAAAAGCAGCCTGTAGTTGCAGGAGATGGCGGCAACCACGGTGAATCCAAAGCCTCCTCAGTCTTCCTATTAGTGTTTTCTTTTTGTAACAGTGGGGTGCCCTTTCCGTCCCACATGTAGTTTATCTTAGCTGCAGACAAGTAAAGATGAATTTTTCATTTACTGGACTGAAATATATAGAGCTCACTTGTACTAAACCTTAATTTGTTAAGCTAACTGCATTCATGGCTTGCAGATCCCCCCCAAACGTCTTCCAAGAGAAATAAAATCTCTCTTTTTTTTGAAAATTAATTATGACTCACTTTTAGTTTCTTTAGAAACTAAAAATAAATCTTAAGTAAGTTGAATGTGAACTTTTGCAAAGAGTAAATCTTCTCCCAGAGAAATAGCACTGGTGTTGCTCTTATATATTCCCTCCTGTTGATGGATCAAGACTTCATTCTCCCATTCAATGGCTGCTACATCACTCTAGGATGCCATCATGTTCAGAAAGATAAATCTCTGGACCGCGTAAATATTGATCAAACACACACCTGTAGTGGGAGTGGTGGCTCCAATAACCTGCCCTGGCTTGTCCATGATAACATAGGGATTACTAATAACAGAGCTGGCAGTGCCTTGCTTCACATGGACTGGAGTGGAAGTTGGGGTTCGAGGCAATGGTGATGGGCTTGGTGTTGAGATAGGGGAACCTTTATTAATTAAAAAGAGAAAAAAGAAACTAAACAAAATAGGTATATTCAATCCATCTAAGATGATGCTGGAAGATAATGAAAGAAGGGCGGGGCTGCCAGGACAAAAATGACGGGCTGGGAAAGGCAAATGAGACTGTATCATTGAGGTACTGGGCAGCAGCAGCAGCAGCAGCATAGCTGAGGCCAGGGATTAGCGTGTTCCACTCTCTAGTACCTTATCCGAGGGACAGCAGCACCAGCACCAGCACCAGCAGTGAGCATTAGCATTGTTGGGGGAGCTTGTTAGAAACAGATTCTGGGGTTCTACCCCAGAACTACCACATATAAATCTGTATTTTAACAAGTTCCCCTGTAGGTACATTAAAGTTCAAAAAGCAGTGCTTTACATAACAGTGTGAAACCACTGACTCCCTAGATGATAAAGCTTTTAACTTTGGCAGGTTGTTTTGATACTAGTGGTTATTTTTAGGGAGGAAATTAGTAAGTGAACAGTTGGACTTAGGAACTAGGAGTGCTGATTTGCAATGAATTTCCAATAGGAAAATATGAAAGTCACCCACCCCAAACAAGTTTCTGTCAATACTATGTCACAGCCACAACCCAGAGAGTAAATTCCCATAGAATATGCTCAAAGGTCCCCAATGTACCATTACATATCCACTATTGTCTTTTATTAATCAAACTTGTCATCCATGAATTTCTCTCAACTTAAAACCAATGTAGACATTTAGCTTCTTCTACCTATGAATCAGCAAATTCCAAAATGCTTCTAACTGGTAAGTAAAATTACACATTCTTTCGTTCTCATCAATTTCAAAGACTTGGATTATGTTTCTGCTTCGTTTTCTATTTTTAACAAAGCCTCCCATTTCCCCCCTTCATCTAAGTACTATATAGAATCCTTCCAGTGCCTGAGTATTTTGATTGACTCTCCTTCATGTCTTTTCTATGTTGGTACAGCCAAAACCATAAAGTACTATATTTCTACTACAAGTTTACCCAACATAAGTGTGTAAATGTCTTCAGGCAATAAATTCTTCAACACTGGTAAAAATGAAGCCTCAAGCCTCAGAACTACCTACTGGTCATAATAGGAATGAATAATTTTTCTCATGTGGTTAGAGTATAAAAGCTATTTCAACTCCAAACTAAAAGGCCTCTCTACATGTTTTCTATTACTAGTTGCTCTGGTTTCCTTATTTAACCCCAAAACATGACCCTCACTTTAAATTCAACCATAATCCTAGCAAACATTTTACCTATGCTGATTCTGAGATGAAAATTTGACCTCTTTGAGTTTCATTTTTTGGTCTCATTTCAAAAATAGATGACTTTTGTTTTTCCTTTATGACACTTCCCCTTTGCTAATCAAAAGTGATTACTGGGCCCTGGCTGGTGGCATAGTGGATACAGCGCCGGCCTGTGAACCCAAAGGCTGCTGGTTCAGTTCCCAGCCAGGGCACATAACCAGGTTGCAAGCCAGGTCTCCAGCCAGGTCTGTAGCTGGAGGCAGGTGAAAGGCAACCATACATGGATGTCCTTCTCCCTCTCTGCCTCTCTCCCTTCTTCTTTTTAAAAATAATAAAAATATTTTTAAAAAGTGATTAGTTGTTGAATAAATAAAACCTTGCTTAGAACTTAAAACAAAAAAAAAATTTTTAAAGCTACAGTATATTGTTTTGTCATTCTAATAATTTTTACACACATCTACTTCACACACATCAACTGTGTACCTGAAACAATCTTGCAGCTCATGGTGATAGGCTGGAAGGATTTCCCAGGCGACTCAGGAGTAGGAACTTGACTCGGTGGCACAATTTTGCAGCTGGACGCTATTGGCTGAAAGGCTGAATTGCCATGAGAACAAAATACAACCTTCTGGGATGTTGTCATTTTGGTGGGTGTCCGTTCCAATGAAGACGGCAAAGAATAAAATGTAGTGTGTCTCTCAGGTTCAGTATTAGCTGGGAATCCTCCTTGAAATGAAACAGGCAAATGATGTGATTAATCACTTTGAAATAAAATCTTACCTTTGTGAGAAAAGTATGAAATAAAAATCCCTTATCACTTCAACCATTTAAGCCATTTATTAGTAGTAAAATAAACATAATGCATGGTATTTATTATCCCTGTATACATTTTGGAATGAAATGTGTTTCATATTTCATATTTCAACTGAATACATTTTAAAGATTAAAAAATACTATTAATTTTTACAGAGAGGGTAAGGGAAGAAGAAAGACAGGGAGAGAAACATCAATGCGTGGTTGCCTCTCACATGCCCCCAACTGGGGACCTGGCCCATAATCCAGGTATGCACCCTGACTGGGCATCGAACTGGAGACTCTTTGGTTTGCAGGCCAGGCTCAATCCACTGAGCCACACCAGCCAGGGCAAATTTTAAAGATTTTATTGGCTTTATTCAGCAACTCATGAATCAAGCGGCATCCAATCCGGCAGAGGGAAAGGAGCTCCCAGGAGCTGTACAAAATGAAGGCCTTTTAGAGGAGAAAGGGAGCGGGAACAAGGAAGTTGTATGAGCAAAAAGCAAACTGGCTCTGTAAGGTCAACTTCCTTTAGGGGGTGGAGGGGTCTATCAGCTGACTACCTGCTTAGTGCTGACTAGGTGATTCCTGACTGACTGGTTTAAGACTCCATTTCTGGGAGAGGCTGAAACTGTAACTCTCAGTTTGGTGACATGAGGCTTGGCATAAGTGACCCATTCAAGTCCTGTTGTCTTGTTTTTTTAACAAATGTAAATATGTCTACAATCATAGTTAAAATCCTTCTTTAAAAAATTAGAAAACGTATCAACTAAAAACCATATATGACATAAAAGTACACAAGTTCATTATGTCCTCCCATTTTTAATATATGAATTGAAAACTATTTAAAGAGAAAAAACTCAAAAGAATGCATTCACTTAATCTAATGATGTCCTGTCTTATTAAATGCCCACAAAGATGTAACTGAAATTTAAAGAGGAATAAAGTTATTAACATTTTATAAAATAACTAAAATATTGGCATCACATTAAAATGTAGGCTAGCCCTGGCTGGTAGCATAGTGGATAAGGTGCTGGCCTGCGAACCCAAAGGTTGCTGGTTTGACTCCCCAGCCAGGGCACAAAACCAGGTTGCAAGCCAGGTCTCTAGCCAGTTCTGTAGCTGGAGGCAGGTGAAGGGCAACCATACATTGATGTTTCTCTCCCTCTCTGCCTCTTTCCCTTCTTCTATGTAAATAATAAATAAAATCTTAAAAAATAATAAAAATAAGCCCTGGCTGGTGGCACAGTGGATAAGGCGCTGGCCTGCGAACCCAAAGGTCGCTGGTTTGATTCCCAGCCAGGGCAACATAACCAGGTTGCAAAACCAGGTTGCAAGCCAGGTCTGTGGCTGGAGGCAGGTGAAAAACAACCGTACATTGATGTCTCTCTCCCTCTCTGCCTCTCTTCCTTCCCCTCTCCCTGAAAATAATAAATAAAAAAACTTTAAAAAAATAATAAAAATAATAAGTCTTCCTTACTTAAAAAAAAAAAAAAATGTAGGCTGAGATTAAACTACCATTTAGAATCACTTTTATTTCTTATATGTAAGTTATATAAGTGAACAATTAAATACTGAAACATTTATTGATGTTGAATCTTAAATTTTAAATAAGATATTTAAGTTTCTAGTTCACATAATTGGGAACCAGGCCAGAAAGTCTCCTGTAATTTCTTAGAAGAAACCACTAGATTCATCAAAGAGTAGAAACTTAATGCTTTTTAATTCCAGGAAAAAAATTTTTCTTTCACCTGAAAACCTGGTAAAATTCAATATATTTCTGTATCTACTATACATACATAATCACAAAATAGTTTAAAATACATAGTATCTTTAACACGTACTACATAAAAAGAATTGTAACTCATTGAATTAGCTGTAATTCACTACATTCAATAAAAGGAAGCCAGTGCGACAATAGGTTGTGAGATGTTAAGATCTATGTCCCACAACTGTGATGCTGTGGACACAATCCCAACACAGACTGCTTTCAGGCGGTTATTTAGTTTCTCCATGCTGAGACAAAGGAGTTTTTCCATTAATGAGAAAGAATGACACAATTTAAAAATGCAACTGTATTTATCTGCTTGATGTTTTATAATGTTCACTGGAATGAAAAGCCTTTAAGGTAAAAACAGGTCTCTTTCCTCATCTCTGTCATAATTTTCATGCTTATCTTCTCTACAATATGATTGTTAAAATATCCACATTCTCCTCCAGTTAAGACAAGTCTACAAACCTATACTAGGGCAGTAATTCAGTTTATGTATTGATATGTTCCAACCTCATGGACTTAGATTCTAAGCCCTTTCTTTCCTCTGAGTGACCTGTTGTAAGGAAGAAAACAAACAAAAAAGCCTCAAGAGACAAAAACATTTGAGAGAAAATGGTTTTACAGTTTGTGCTATAAATAAAATGCAACATCAATACTGCAAATTCAGGACTAAAGTTTCTGTTAGGGAGGCAGCCAACTATCCTGTACAGGAAATTAACAGGTGCACTTACTTTGGCAGGTGACCCTATTTATCATTAGCGTAGCTCATAATGGAGATTTTGTTTCTCCCTGCTCAGCTTTCACTGAGACTTGTGTTCAAGTCTCCTTCTCTAATGCTCACATAGGTTTACTGATTGTTCCAGTTCACTACCATTTATTTGATGTTTTGCTCTATTTTCTCATGTGAGAATAGCACCTATTCTTAATTAATGATTTGTCATATTTAAATCAGATTTGTGGACTGATCTAGTCTGGAACAGATTTGTTTAAGTACATCCTGGAGACAAGTATAGATTTTTGTTGAATCTACAAAATGGTAGAATTTAATAAAAACATTTTATGAGAGGAGTAAGCATTTAGGTATTTTCATAATGGAACTGTGTAGTGGAGGTAGGATGTGTCTTGTCAGGGTGACTGTGGCCAGGATCCTGGCCTCCACACTCATCTATTTTCATTTGCCTAGATCACCCTTATCTAAGACAGTATCTTAGTGCGTGTGTCACGCTATTACACAGCTCAGATAGCCGGGTGCCACCTTTGTTAACTTCATGTATATATACGGGCCCCTGCTATTCAAGCAGCGCAGATAATTGGCTTCCCATGTCCATGCCGGCCGCCGCAGGACCCGACTAAAGGCCAATAAAATTGGTTCCTGTGACTCCCAAGTCCTCGTTGGCTACCGCGAGAATTGGAAAGACAGATCCTGTTGTTTCCTGTCCTGGCCCACAGGAGTGCACTTAAACTGGTATGACTTCCCTCTCTAGCGCTCCATTGTCATTTTTCCGTCTAGGTGGGTTCAAAGAAAACCTGCCTGGAGCCTAGCTCCTGCTGTACAAGTGGCGTCACAAACAGGACTTACCACAGATGGAAGAAACTATGGGGCAAAAGTCTGGCTACAGCAGTGAATGTGTGGCTCACAGTGGCAACTCCACTGGAGGCTTGGGCACTTAGGCAAGATTGGGAGGGTGTAGAAGTGACCCCTGAGGAAATAGAGAAGCCTCTGCGGAAGATACGGGGTTCTCTAGAGGAGTGCCAGGGAGGGAACAGATGCTCTACAATGGCTGCTTCTCACTGCCTAACATGAAGCAGTTAGACTTGCTTGTGTCGGAAGCACAGGTCTGAGAGTTGGGAGGATCTGTGCTGGGAGAACGAGATGAAAACTGCCTGGGAGAAGGTACAAGGGTTATTAGGGGCGGAAGCTGCCAGAAGGGCCCAGGGCCAAACAGGTGGTTCCACAAACAGGTGGGAGAAACAGGATGTAAACTTGGAGCAGCATGTCAGGGAGAGCCAGACCCTGGCCCTGTCTCAGGCAAGGCTAGTGGTAAGGCAGGGGATTAAGACTGGGTGGTCCGGAATGGCCAACCCCAGCCCCCTCAAGTGAATTTGAGAAGTTGATTCCTACAAAGGGCACCAGTGACCTTAGCAGCTTGGTTGCTAAAATTATGGGATTTAGGGGTAGATGGCATTTTGCTTTCCAGCCAGGAAATGAGTAAGCTTTTATCAGTCACTATGCCCTGGAGCTCCGAAATGCCTGGGAGACTCCACACACCCTGCTGGATTGGATTATGGCAGCTACTTGCTTTTTTTGGTAGAAGCCAAGACATCTGCCATCTACAACTGGTAGATGGCAATCGTATACTGAGTTACAGCTGAGGCTGCAAGAGCTGGGAACTTGTCATTATATCGATGGCATTATGCTGACTTTGGGCTTTGTACAGGTTTAGAGTCTGCTGCACCTGTTCTGCTGAAGCATTTGCAGCAGGGAGGATAGACAGTAAACATGAACAAGATCCAAGGACCTAGTTTATTTGTAAAGTTCTTGGGGATTGTCTAGCTGGGTAAGATGAAGGTAGTGCCAAAGGCAGTAATTGATAAATTACAGGCGTTTCCACACCCGACAATGGTCATATGGTTACAGAAGTTCTTGGGTGTGCTAGGCTTTTTAAAAAAATATTTTATTCATTATTTTTAGAGAGGAAGAAGGGAGGAGGGAAGAAAGAAGAGAACCATCAATGTATGGTTGTCTTTCACCTGTGGGGGACCTGGCTGGAGATCTGGCTTGCAACCTCGGTATGTGCCCTGACTAAGAATCAAACCAGTGACACGTGGATTCGCAGGCTGTCAGACGGTGTTTATTTTGCATTTGGCACAAATTCTGAAACCTTCCTGCCACTTGATACAGAAAGGAGTCAGGTGGGACTGAGAACACAAGCATGAGAGAGAGCTTTTACTGCAGCTAAATGGGCTGTACAAACAGTACAGGAGGGGAAGGGAAATCAGATGGATGTAATACAACAACAAAATTAAAAAATATATATATACAGGCTATGTTTTGGATCCAATAAGATCCTGCGAGTTGGATGTCTGTGTAACCTCCAAAGAGAACAGTTGGGGTCTATGGCAACATTTGACTCCCTGGTTGGCCACATGGCTAGAATCTTGGTGGATGGTGGCTCATAGGCCCTTGTGGCAAGACCTATGGCCATTGGGGCAGCAGAAGCAGGCCACCTTCTATGTGACTGAACATGCCTACTGGCTTCACCTGGAAATGATGAGGAAGATCCCCTGGCTTGGGTACAGTAGCTGGAAGACGCTCGACTCTAGCGTGGCTGCCTGGCTCCATAGGCAGCTCCTTCATGCAGGTCAGCGCACCATGTGGATAGTGGTGAAACAATGCAGATTGCCCCTGACCTTTGATGCCGTGGTACAGGCATCCCAAAGGCGTGTGGTCTGCTCCAAGTGCCAAATATGGCGGGTTTCCCGAGAAGAGGGGGTCACATAGCATGGGGTACATTGCCACTGGTAAGATGGCAAGTGAACTACGTTGGTCCCTTACCAATTTCGGAAGGTTTCTGATAGGCTTTGACCTGTGTGGATACCGCAACAGGTTTGGTGGTGGTGTTCCCCACCAGGCGCGCTCATCAGTAGACCATCAAGAACTTAGAAAAACTGTTTGCCACCATGGCCACCCCCTAATTATAGAAAACGACCAAGGAACTCATTTTACTGAAAAAGGGTTACAGGCCTGGACAAAGGATCTGGGCATCCAACGGAAGTTTCATGTCCCTATAATCCACAGGGGCTGGCATCATTGAAAGGTATAACAGTCTGTTAAAAAAGGAACTTGTAGTGGGAACAGGTATTACGAAGGGGTGGGCTTCACAGTTATGGACTGTATTATGCATCCTCAATGAGCCACCAAGGAAAGGAGCTCTTTCCCCTATTAAATCTTTGCTTCAACTAGCTGCAGCCCCCATGCAACCGGAAGTATGCACCAAAGATGACATGTTGAAGCTTGGTTTTAGAAGTCAGAACAACATTCTTTTACCTGCACCAATAGCGATGGACCTGGGTGACACAACGGACCAGGCCTTGGGAATTTCGCCACATAGATCAACAATGGTTAGTGTTAGCATGGGACCAAGGAATCCAAGCCAACTTGATGTGTGCACCTTGGGTAATAGCCACATGGCCTCCTCAGGTCACAGTGGTATACCCCAAGGGTGCAGAGGGCACAAGCATCCTGCGGGGCATTTTTGTTCTTTCATTATGGGCAATGCATGCCCTCCAACAGCCTTACATATTGACCCAACAATGACACCGCTGGGGAGGGGGGTAAAGGTGTGGTATACAAAACTAGGGAGGCATCCTGTACCTGCTACTGTGTTGTCTTAAGATTCCTCTTTGGTCTTTATCCTACTGGACAGGCAGGACTTACCCTTGTTACTACCATTAAAACATGTTTTTATTGCCCTCAAGGTTGGTCTACAGAAATGTATACATGAATGGGGCAGCACCTTTGCCGACATGGCAAACGCCTCGGCATGCTGGGACTGCATAGAGATGCCAAGCAGCACTGCCACTGGCTTCCTGTGGAGAGTGCAACCTGCCAACAACGCTGCATGGCAGTGGCTGTGCCGTTGGACTGATGCTGACTGCTGGGAGCCCAGTGGGCTTCCCCAGCCTCTGGATAGCATGCAATTTTCTATGCATTACAGTTAGTATTTCTTCTGTTTTGCAGCTTGTATTGCTACTGGGGCTTTAGACACAGGTTCCAGTTTTCTTGCACAGGGCCCCATGCAGAAGAATCCTGTCACGTAGATTATGAGGTGAGAATTCTGGAGGGGTAGAGTGTCCTGTCAGGGTGACCGTGGCCAGGATCCTCGCCTCCACACGCATCTGCTTTCTTTTGCCTAGGTTAGCGTTACCTAGGAGAATGTCTTAGTGCATAAGTGTTATGCTATGACACAGTTATGCCAGGTGCCACCTTTGTTAGCTTCATGTATATACACAGTCCCTACTGTTGAAGTAGCACGGATGATACTGGCTCCCCAATTCCTTGCTGGCCGCCGCAGGACCAGACTAAAGGCGGATGAAATTGGTTCCCGTGACTCCCATGTTCTCGCTGGCCGCCACGACAGAACTGAAAAGGTAGATCCTATTGTTTCCTGTCCTTGTCCGCAGGAGTGAGATTAAACTGGTATAAATTCCCTCTCTAATGCTTTTGGTCTCAGTGAATCCGAAGTAAATCTGCCTGTAGCTGAGCTCCTGCCATACAAGCATGCCTCCTACTTACAGAAAATTTCCATACACTCTAAGTCTCTGAAGGCAAGCAGTTCAATATTCTATTATGCAAATGAGAGAAAGGAATGCCCCATAATGACCCCTCCATATAAGAAAAAAATAATTTCCATACAAGGAAAAATATATTACCTTTCTCCACAGAGGTATCAGGTACTGGCTCATGTGACTGCTTTACTGGTGAGGAAGCTTTCACGGGGGCTGGAATGGTCAAAGGCAAAGATGGTGGGGCATCAGAGATGTCTGACTCAGAGGACTGAGGATAAATGGGGTCTTCTCCAAGGGAATGCCGGTGGAGCTCCACATCCACCACCTACAAAATTGGGCAATAACTGGGCTCATGAATTCATCATCGGCGTCCCAGAAAGCCCCAAACCCTCTAAGAATGTGGTGCTCTAAGAGATAAGACAAATGATTTCTAATATTGCTTGAAAGGCAGTTTTGATCTCAGAAACTGAAGAATTATCACAGAATGTAATCTATTCTGGTTTAATAGATGATTTGGTAAAACCAATTGTAAAATTGGGGTCTTTCCATTTGTTATTTCATTGTCTTAGAACACTCTCCCCCCAAATCTTGGCATGTCTACTTCTTTCTCACCACTAAGTCTCAGTCAAATGTTATCTTTTCAGACCTTCCCTAACCCACCTATGCAAAGCAACTCCCTTGTCCCCAGCTATTCTCTACTGCACTTATTTGAAATGAAATGCACTTACTTTCATGCTTAGGTTTACCTCCTTTCTTCCTGTTCTGAACACCATCAAGAATGTAACTCCTCGACAGTAACAGCTATCTTTTGCAGAAATCTGTATCCCCACTAACTGAACCAGTGGCTAGTATATAGGATGTGCTCAATAAATATCTTATAGCACATTTCCCTAAACAGAGTAAAGTTTAACTAGCTAATTATAATGGCCACTGCTGATATATCATGAATACCAAAAAAGGGGAGGAGTAGTAGAGGAAAAAACAGTTGGAGGTCTCACACTTTCTGATTTCAAAACTTGCAATTCCAAAGCCAAAGGAATGAAAACAGTGTGGTACTGGCATAAAGACAGACATGCAGACCACTGGAATAGAGCACAACCACACATACATGGTCAAATGATTTTTAACAAGGATGCCAAGACCACTCAATGTGAGGACATCTCTCAGCAAAATGATGCTGAGAAAACTGGAGATCCACATGTATTAGCCTGAAGGTGGAGCTTTACCTTATACCCTATATAAAAATTAATTCAAAATGGTTCAAAGACCAAAGCATAAAACCCAAAACAATAAAATTCTTTGGAGACATATAGGGGCAAAGCTTCATTACATTGGATTTGACAACGATTTCCTGGAAATGACCCAAAAACTAGGCAACAGAAGAAAAAATAAATATAAATTGAACTATGCCAAAACTATAAATAAAGTTTTATGCATCAAAGGACACAATCAACAGTGAAAAAGTAACCTACATTACAGGAAAAAATATTTGTAAGTTATATATTTGATGAGACTGATAATAAGAATTTAGAGAACTTCTAAAACCCAACAAAAAGCCACACAACCTGATTAAAAAATGGGTAAAGGATCTGAAGACATTTCTCCAAAGAAGATACACAAATGGTCCAATAAACACATGAAAAGATGCTCAACATCAATTAACATTAGGGAAAAGCAAATCTAACTCACAATAAAATACCACCACATACCCATTAAGACAATTACTATAAAAAAGACATAAAGCCCTGGCTGGTGGCACAGTGGATAAGGCACCAGCCTGCAAACCCAAAGGTTGCTGGTTTGATTTCCCAGCCAGGGCACATAACCGGGTTGCAAGCCAGGTCTCCAGCCAGGTCTGTAGCTGGAGGCAAGTGAAAGGCAACTAGACATTGATGTCTCTCTCCTTCTTTCCCTACCCCTCTCTTAAAAATAATAAATAAAATCTTAAAAAAAAAAGATATAAAATAAGAAGTACTAGAGAATGGAATCCATATGCACTGTTAGTGGGAATATAAAATGGAGTCCTGCTGATATGGAAAACAGTGTGGCAGTTCCTCAAAAAATTTAAAGCAGCCCTGATTGGATAGCTTAGTTGGTTAGGGTACTGTCCTGATATGCCAAGGTTGTGGGTTTGATCCCCACTCAGAGCACAAACAAGAATCAACCAATAAATGTACAAACAAATGAAACAAGTTGAGGTTTCTTTCTCTCCCAACCCTTCTTTTCCCTCTCTAGAATCAATTTTAAAAAATTTAAAAATAGAATTATGGTATTAACCAGCAATCTCACATCTATTTATCTATCTAAAAGTATTAAAAGAAAGGAATCAAATAAATAGATTCTTAATAGCATTATTCACATAGCCAAAGGATGTAAGCAATTCAAGTGCTCACTGACAGATAAATGGATAAACAAAATAGAGCATGTAATACAATGGAACATTCATTACTCAGGCTTTTCTGGAAGGAAATTCTGACACATGCTACAACATGGACGAACCTTGAGAACATTATGCTAAGTGAAATATGCCAGTTATAAACAAACAAACCAACACTGTATGATTCACTTATATTATCTCTGGAACAGTCAAATTCATAGAGACAGAAAGTAAAAGGGTGGTTGCTAGGGGCAGAGGAGAATAACTGTAAACAGTTACAGCTTCAGTTTTCTAAGATGACAGCGATGATTGCATAATAATGTGAATATATTTAATAAGACTTAACCATATCCTGAAAAATAGTAACCTTTAGGAGTAAAGAGGGGATACAACAACAATAAAATTAAATTAAAAAAAAAAAGAAAAATAATAAATTTTTGTGTATTTTATCACATCTAAAAAAAGACAAGGGCGATATAAATTTTTCTTTTTAATTTTGGCACTCATTTTTTTTTCTAACTAAAAATGAAGATCAATTTTCAGTCTACTTGTTCCCAAATAGTACTGTAGGGAAAAACCTACCGTCTCTGCTCCAAGAGTCTGTAAGCCAGTATACGTTCTATCCAGCTATTAAAAGACAAAAAGAAAGAGTTGAGTTTCACTGTGCTTACCTATAAATCTTAGGATAAAGTCTTATCTGAAACCTCTTTCACCCCAAGTCTTCAAAACATAGAATCTACTTTTTCATAATACAAACTATCAATTCATCACTTCAACAAAAACTCCCTTAACATTCTACGAGAAAACTAAGTAAAATTAATACAAACAATCTGAGACAGATAGGTAGTTGTTATCCTTACAATATAAACTATACATTTCTAACAACCCATTCTAAGCCAATCTAAAAATGGAGGCAGTTTTACACGTTTACTGCAGCATTATCTATAACCACAAAACCAAAAGCAATATAAACCTCCAGCAATAGAGAAATGCTTAAGAACCATGAAACACCAATTTGTGAGGTATTATGCAACCACTTAGATGATGTTTACAAAGACTATGTGAAAATACTTTAGGCTACATCATTTTCATGTTTTCTGGTTAATTAAAAAACAGCTTCTTTGTAACCTGCATTGTTTCCTTTTTGGGACATTTTAAGGAAGACACTGATAAAAACAACAGTTATCAAAAGGCAAGAGGAGCTGGAAAGCATAGCATATAAGAAATGTTATAAGAACAGGTTTTGCCTGGAGAAGAAATGACTCAGGAGGGTTATGAATGCCATCTTTAGGGTTCTTACAAAACAAAACAAAGTCCTGTTCTGTGCTACTTAGAAACCAAAGTAGGGCACCTGAGATCAGGATTTTTCTTGTGAAAGAACCTTCCAAACATTTATTTACTAAATAAATAAATGGGTTATTTTGGGAATTACTGTGCTCCACGGTGACAGCTGAGAATACATTAGATGACTACCTGTCAGGGATACAGAATGGGGAAATTTCATACATTATGGGCATTTAAAATTTCACATAGCTTTAACACTTCAACTAAGTAGTATTTAATGTAACTATCACAGTATCAAATATAGATTGGCACGTACTATGGAATTCAGAATACAGAGATCACTATGGGCTTAACTAGCCAAGAGAAGTTCCAGGAGGGGAAGAACATGAAAGAAATCACAAGAGAAAGGCTCAAGGACCTGAACAGACTGACTATGCTGGAGCAGGATACGCATGCAGGAAATTAGTGTGAGATAATTTAGGGAAGTATGTTGAGTCAAAATGTGAAGAGACCTAAATAGTAGGCAGGAGAGTTTGAACTTGAATAACAGGGATTTAATCAAGGTTTCTCAGAGAGGAATGACATAACAGTTCTCCTAATTTAGAAAGACTAATGTGATGGTGGTATGAAGAATGAACTGAGGGGGAAAAAGATAAAGGAGTACAATATAAGAAAGATTATGAAGAAAGAATAGTTCTCTGGAACTGAATGAAAAGTTTAGAATAAAGAGGGAAGAAGCAAAATGACTGATGAGTTAACATAGAAATTAAAAGGAAAAATGATACTCTAGCACAAAGAAATATCATGATGGTCATAATACAGGTGTCAAAGGGTTCAATGTCAATCTATACATAATAAATAGTAAAATTAAGTTTTCCTAAAACCTGACAAGAAATGCTTTAAATATATCATTTTAAAATACTGTCTCTCAATCTTCTACCAGGAACTCTGAGTGTTATGGACAATACACAGGCAATGAAAACTATGCCAACAACTTCCTTTATTTTAGGGATAAGGGCTGGGTCCAGTGCAACATATGATGATATGTGCAGAACTAATTTAGATCTTCCTCTAAGTAAGTGGGACCATATTTCGGCCCTCTGAACAAAGTGACTACATGCTCTTTATTTGGTTTGAGTTCTTCCAGAAGTCATAAAGCAGCCTAGACTTACATGAATCTCCATGTAATGATTTACAAAGGAAGTGAAGCAGTGCTATCTCACAATGGCTGCACAGAGAGCAATGGAGGGCAAATTTCATTATGCCTTAATGTTGAAAAGATGCATTTATAGAAAAACAGGAACAAAAATGAAATTCTGTAGATGTACTCAAGACTTGTTTAGTTCCATTTTGAGAGTCATTAACAGGAAGAAGAGTGCTTTGGGAGAAGTTTAACATTAGGAAATGTGTATAAGACTATATTGAGAGGGCCCAGAGGACATTAAACAAATGGTCTGTCTTCTAACCATAAAAGTTTATTATATGAAAGTGGAAAAATGCTTTTAAAAAACACAGAAAAAAAATAAAGAAAAAGGCAGGGGAAATCGCCCACAACGTCATTACTTCAATTATGTACTCCAACATATTGGCATATTTCTCTTGTGTTTTTTTTAATAAACCTTGGTTGACTTCATACTATATGTACATATAGTTTTATACTCCTGTTTTTCGCCTGCTATATAATGCTAATTTTTCCCCAAACATAGGAAATACTTTGTAAAATATAATTTATGACAGCTGCATAACAAATTATGTGGATATACCACATAATCCAATGAAGGATTTTTGGCAATACAAACCAAAGTATTACAACCTTGTATGGTATTTTACATTTTCTAAAGCATGTTCACTTCAATATTTACACTTAGAGGAGATAAACATATTCTTTATTTTTATGAAATAGACAAAGCTTATTACAGCAACTCTTTAGAAGTTGCTGATAGGTTCTGCAACTTGGAGTGAAAACACTGTATAACAAAACCAAATAGACTATAGGCTAATCACTATAAACAAAAGTTAAGTTCCTATAACATCTCATCATTATAATATCATTGTACAAAGAACTTTCAGTATTTGCCTCATTTTATAGAAAAGTTAAAAAAAAAAAAAAAGATTAACTCCAGGTAGTACAATAACAGTGAGCTCTGATCAGAAATTCAGGTGTTCTGATTATCTGATCAATTCATCCTTTTTTTTTAAGATTTTATTTATTATTTTTAGAGAGAGGGGAAGGGAGAGAGGGAGAGAGGGAGAGAGGCAGAGAGGGAAAGAGACATCAATGTGTGGTTGCCTTTCACCTGTCTCCAGCTAAGGACCTGGCTTGCAACCTGGTTATGTGCCCTGACTAGGAATTGAACCAGTGAACTTTGGGTTCACAGGCTGGCACCTTATCCACTGTGCCACCATCCAGGGCCTGATCAGTTCCTCTTTTTAAAGAACACACATTCGATTGTTTAAATGGTCCCTCCCTCAGCCTTCAGAGGACAAAGTGTGTTATAGCAGTAAGCATAGCACACTCAAAAACACTGATTCTGCTTCCATTACCCTTGGTCTGGCTGCTTCGCCCAGGAGGCCAACATGCTATTTTAAATATCATGTTGAAGAGATACTTCAGTGGCAACCTGTGAACCCAAAGGTCGCTGGTTTGATTCCCAGCCAGGGTGCATAACCAGGTTGCAAGCCAGGTCTCCAGCCAGGTCTGTGGCTGGAGGCAGGTGGAAGGCAACCATACATTGATGTCTCTCTCCCTTCCCCTCTTTCTAAAAATAATAAGTAAAATCTTAAAAAAAAAAAAGAAAAAAAAAGAAAAGAGACATACTTCATTTCTAGGGAGCAATGTTTTGTTACAATACCTTCAGATTATGTATGATATCTATCCGCTTGTTCTGGCTGTCCTTAAAATGAACTTGAACTCTGACAGGAAATTCACCCCAGCCTCTTCTGGTCAGGTGAAAAGGAGGCTCTCTAAGACAAAGCAGGTATTAACACATTATCCATGTGTAGTCATTCTAAATTAAAAAGTTTTCTCATAATGGTTAAGTTAGAAATTCATATTCTTCTGACAATCATGTGTACTTCCTCATTTGAATCTAAATTGATATGCTGCATTATGCTAAAATGCTAAATTATAAAAGAAAAAAAATCAACTCAAACCTACATTAAATTTTCAATTACTGGATATTAAGAGCTAAGACATTTGCACCATATAATCCAATGCCATTATTTTCAAAAATAACTAAAGTGATTTGATGGATGTCACAATATTACAAGTCAAAATCCTTGATTGCTATTTGACAGACATAGGCTATGAAGTGTATGTTCCTGACCCCAGATACTCATATTTATTCCTTTACTCTGGCAAAAAAATAAATAAATAAAAAATAAATCATGAATACTTAATGGAAAAGGAAGAATTTATTTGACTACATCTGCTAAGAGAATTTAAAAGATCATATGTTCACAACATGATCTCCAAATAGTGACTATGATATTTGAGGATAGAGAGGAATGTGTGTGAATGCTAACTGGACTAAAGAATTTAGTCAAAACATAATCTGTAAAGAAAAAAAGTGGCCCTGGCTGGTGGCACAGTGCATACAGCACCAGCCTGTGAACCCAAAGGTCACTGGTTAGATTTCCCAGCCAGGGCACATAACCAGGTTGCAAGCCAGGTCTCCAGCCAAGTCCGTAGCAGGAGGCAGGTGAAAGGCAACCATACATTGATGTCTCTCTCCCTCTCTGCCTCTCTCCCTACATCTCTCTCTAAAAATAATAAATAAAATCTTAAAAAAAAAAGAAAAAGGAAAATTGATGTAATAACTGGCAAACTTTTAATAATTGGTATCGAGTACAAGAGGATTCTATCAAAAACATAAGCTTTTGTATATGTTTGAAATTTTCCATAATATAAAATTTAAAAATGCAACTGAGCCCTGGCTGATACGGCTCAGTGGACTGACTACTGGCCCATGAACTGAAGGGTTCCGGGTTCGTTTCCCAGTTAGGGCACATGTCTGAGCTGCGGACCAGATCTCCAGCTGGGGGCATTCAAGAGGAAACTGATCAACGTATCTCCTGCACATTGATGTTTCTTTCCCTCTCTTTCCCTTCCTCCTTCTCTAAAAATAAATAAGTATAATCTAAAATACATTTCATTGAGGGTCCTTTTCCATGTACTCAAAAATAATAATGCTTAAGTTACTGGGGGAAAGAAAGAATGCTTTAAAATGAAAATGTTATGAATCACTGGCTTGGAGTTCTTGTAATGAGAAAGGATGCCAAGGTTGCAGGGAGAGCCCTGGTCGGTGTGGCTCAATGCACTGAGTGCCAGCCTGCAGACCGAGATGTTGCCAGTTCAATTCTCAGTCAGGGCACATGTCTAGGTTGAGGGCCAGGTCCCTAATTAGAGGTGTGAGAAACCTCCCACATTGATATTTCTCTCCCTTTTCCTCCCTTCTCTCTCTAAAAATAATAAAATCTTTAAAAAAAATTAAAAAATGCTATTGATAAATTTGGTCATTTAAACCCCAGTGAAGGATAATGGACAGGCTAAATTAATTTTGTAACATTCAGCAATTATACTGGTTGTTTGCCAAATTTCTTTTCTCTTTTCTTTTAAAATATTTTATTATTTTTCAGAGAGAGGGGAATGGAGAGAGGAAGAAAGGGAGAAAAACATCAATGTATGGTTGCCTTTCACCTGCCTCCAGCCACAGACCTGACTGGAGACCTGGCTTGCAACCTGGTTATGTGCCCTGGCTGGGAATCGAACCAGCAACATTTGGGTTCATAGGCCAGCACCTTATCCACTGTGCCACCAGCCAGGGCTTTGCCGAATTTCTTTAACAGACATAGTAAATTACCTGTATTTCCCAATTTATGTACATAGACTAAACTTTGTGAATGGACAGGAAGAGAAAGAAATGATACTAGGGAAGACAGACAAAGGGCATAAAAAAGGCTATTTCAATGATATGAAAGTGCATCTTAGATAGGTAAGATGAGAGAAATTTAAAGAGGAATTATAGTATGACCTTTTCCTTGGGTTTTTTCAAACTGTCAATATACACCCTATGAAGTATGATTCAGTACACCTTTACCAGCAGATTCGTAAAGATTTCTTAGTAGACACAGATTCACATATGACTGCATAACCTTTATTTTTTCTTTTTAGAGACAGAGTGAGAGAAAAACATCAATATGAGAAAGAAATACTGACTTGTACCTCCCTGATATGTCCAGACTGGGGATCGTATTCTCCCCAAGACCAGGGATTGAACCCCCAACACTGCCCAGAGCTACGTGACACTTCTTTATAATTAAAATCAGTGTTTTACAAATTTCCAATTTTTGGGGTGAGAAATGAGAAAATAGGTATTTATTTGCATTATTAATGTAATGAATTTTTAATGCCTTTTTTGGGTAAATCATGTATTTATCACAATAAAAATACGGTTAATACATTTTAAACAATTCAGATGACTGATCAGTGCACTTATTTTTTACCACATAATACATAAGGAAATTTCTTGCTGATATGGCCAATAAAACATATTCTTTTTATTATTTATATTTTTATAGACATAGCACTTAAAAAAAAAACTTTTACTGATTTTAGAGAGAGGGAGAGTGAAACATCAATGTGAGAAAGAACCATCAACTGGTTACCTCCCATACAGGCCCCAACTGGGGATTGAACCCACAACCTCTGTGGATACCCTGACCAGTAAATGAACCTGCAACCTTTTGATGTATGGGACAATGTTCCAACCAACTGAACCACACCAGCATGGGCTAGACAGAACACTTTTTAAATTTATCTATTTCTTTCTTTTTTTTTTTTTTTTTAAGGTTTTATTTATTATTTTTAGAGAAAGGGGAAGGGAGAGAGGCAGAGAGGGAGAGAGAAATCCATGTGTGGTTGCCTTTCACCTGCCTCCAGCTATGGACCTGGCTGGAGACCTGGCTTGCAACCTGGTTATGTTGCCCTGGCTGGGAATCGAACCAGCGGCCTTTGGGTTCTCAGGCCGGCACCTTATCCACTGTGCCACCAGCCAGGGCTAGAAAATTTATCTATTTCTTAGCCAACTCACTAAAATATCTGTATTAAATAATGGGCTCATTTGAGGGCAGGCTGTTTAAACTCAGAAAATGTTATCACTTTATTAGCTATCTTAAACTACGAAACATTGTCAATATTCCAAGGATTAAAGTAAATAATCATTTACTATAATTTAACCTCTGGAAGAAAGTAGGATAGAGAAGTGTTAACTGAGAAAGGAAACTGAATTATGTCCCAAAGGACAGAGGGCAGACCTTTAGAAAGACAGCCATACTGTGTACATGCATGCATACACACATATGTGTCATGTGCATGTAAAGACAGACAACAGGAAGATGGTATTGCTGGCAGAGGAAACAAGTCACCAGTACAATTCTAAGAGACGCTAGATGAGCTGCATAATACAAAAATTTCAAGGGAGCTTTACAAGTTAAATTAAATTATTTTTCTTCCAGTTCAATAATGCTGTACTTCTTTGGTTAAATAACTCAGAACTGCTTACCTAACTTCCACAAGGTCATTGGGTTTATAGCTGGGATGAAGGAAGAACCAAACTTTCTTGACAAAATGATTAATGCTGGGTTCTCTACGAGACCCTCGGACATACACCATCCATTTGTGAGTTGACTGGTCATTTTCTTCTCTCTTATCGGGAGGTATATACCTAAAGGAGAAAAAGCAAAAACTTTTTTCCTTCAAAAAGCTAACAAAACAATTATCACCTACTCAAAACAAGATAAAAAACAAATTACAAGAAAACTGAAAAATTCTCAATCCTGTGGAGATTATAAACAGCATGCTGCTGAATCACCACTGAGTTAAAGAAGAAATCAAATGAGCAGTAAAAAAATGTCTTCAGACAACTGAAATGGAAATACAACACACCAAAACTTAAGGGATAAAGGAAAAGCAGTTTTAAGAAGGGAGTTTATACCAATAAAAGCCTACATTAAGAAAAAAGATTTCAAATGAACAACCTGACTTTATACCCCAAGGAACCAGAAGTACAAGTAAGCCCAAAGTTAGAAGAAGAAAGGAAATAACAAAGATCAAAGGAGACTAAAATGACAATAAAAAGAGAAAAGAAACGAGGAACTGCTTTTTAAAAGAAGATAAACAAAACTGAAAAACCTTTACACTTACCAAGAAAAAAGGACTCAAATAAAATTACAAGCGAAAGAAGGGTGATACAACTGATACACACAAACACAATGAATCATAAGGGACTATGAACAATTATATGCCAAAAAATTGGGACAACCTAGAAATGAATAAATTCCTAGAAATACATACCCTAGCAAGGCTGAATTATAAAAAAAACAGAAAATCAGAACAGAAAAATTAGTAATTAGGAGATTGACCCTGTAATCAAAAACCTCCTATCAAAGAAAATTCTAGAACTACATGGCTTAAAGGGTAAATTCTACCAACACTTAAGAATTTATATTGATACTTTTTAATTTCCTCCAAAAATCAGACGAGAAGGGAACACTTAGAAACTCATTTTACAAAGCTACCCAAGTCAAACAAAGATACTACAAGAAAATTAAATTATAAGCCAATAGATGCAAAAATCCTCAACAAAATATGAGCAAATTAAATTCAACAGTTTATTGAAAGGATCATTCACCATGATGAAGTGGGATTTATTTCAGGTGTGCTCTGGGAAGCTTGACAGCCATAAATAAATCAACATTTATTTATCCCTGGCTGGTGGCTCAGTGGATAAGGTGCCGGCCTGTGAATCCCGAGGTCGCTGGTTCAATTCCCAGACAGGGCACTGGCCAGGCTATAGGCCAGGTCTCCAGCCAGGGCTCCAGCTAGGTCTGTAGATGGAGGCAGGTGAAGGGCAGCCATACATTGATGTCTCTCTCCCTCTCTCCCTTCCCCTCTCTCTAAATATAATAAATAAAATCTTAAAAAAAAATCAATATGATATACCACATTCATGAAATGAAGGATAAAAATCATACGATCATCTTAATACATGCCAAAAAGGCATTTGACAAAATCAACATCCATTCGTGATAAAAACTCAGTAAATGGGGTGTAGAGAGAGCACACCTCAATATAATAAAGGCCATATACAACAAGCCCACAGCTAGTATCATATTCCAAAGTGCAAATACCAAAAGCTTTCCTCTAACATCAACAAGACAAGGACACTCGTTCTCACCACTTTTATTCAACACAGTACTGGAAGTCTACAAGAGCAATTAGGCAAGGAAAATAAATCAGAAATAAGAGGTAAAACTGTCTCCATTTGCATATAACATGATATTATATATCAAAAACAATGAAGACTCCACTACAAAACTGTTAGAATAAACAAATTCAGTGATGTTACAGGACATGAAATAAACATAAAGAAATCAGCTGCTTCTATACATTAACAATAACCTATCAAAATGAGAAATCAAGATAATTCAATTTATAATAGCATCAAAAATTAAAAACTTAGCAATAAATTTTAAGCAAGGAAGTGAAAGACCTGTACACTGAAAATTGTAATACACTGATGAAAGAAACTGAAGATATAAATAAATGAAAAGACATCCCATGTTCATGGATTGGAAGAATATTATTCAAATGTCCACACTACCCAAAGAGATCTACAGATTCAATGCAATCCCTATCAAAATTCCAAGGATATTCTTCACAGAAATAGAAAAAAAACAATCCTAAAAGCTGTATGGAAAAAAAAAAAGCTGGAGGCATCCCACTGACTGGTTTCAAACTATATTACAAAGGTATAGTATACAAAACAGTATGGTACTGGCATAAAAAGAGACATGTGATCAATGCAACAGAATCAAGCCCAGAAATAAACCCATGCATATTTGGTCAATTAATTTACAACAAAGGAGCTAAGATATACAATGGGATCTAATGTATAACATGGTGAATATAGTTGATAACATTGTATTATAATTGAAATTTGCTAAGAAAATAAAACAAATGTTCTCACACAACAATAAAAAATGATCAATATGGGAAGCGATGATTGGTGTGCGAATTAACTTGGCGAGTCCTTTCAAAATGTATATGTATATCAAATGATCATAATGTGCACTTTAAATCTTATTTTTATCAATTATACCTCAATAAAAATGAAAAAAATTTAATTAAAGCAGGTGTATCAACTAACCAAAGTGAGTCTTTGCAGTTAATCCTTTTCTTCTTCTTTTTTTAGATTTTACTTAATTTTTAGAGAAAGGGGAAGGGGAGGGAGGAAGAAAGGGGGAGAAAACGATCCACTGCTTCTAGCCTGGGGACCTGGCCAAGAACCCAGGTATGTGCCCTGACTGGGAACCAGACCTTTTGGTGTGTAGACTGGCACTGAACCCACAGAGCTACATCAGCCAGGGCTAATCCTTTTCTTTCAAATATCTTCTTGTATGTGTGTATGGGGCATTCCCCTCAAGACTGCTTCATTTTCTGATTACTATGCAATTAAATAAAAAAAAAATCAACCTTGCTTTTCCTGCCAAGCAGGTACATGTTACAGAAATAAACTGATATATACTTCATTCTTGGGTCAGGGAACCTCTAGACTTTGCATCAATTTCATGTAGGTTTCAGGGAGTGAGAACTTTGGACTCTTCTGCTTCCTATTCACTGCCACCAACTGCTGCAACTGGTTTGGCCTTTAAAAGGCAAAATAAGCCATTCCCTTGAGTCTTGCCCATGGTAAAACGGGCATCTTTAGCCCTCCCTTTTGCAGTTGTGTTTTTATTTCACAAGGCCCCTTATTACATTCTGTTGGAAAATATGGTAATAGCCTTTTATGCAGGTCCTCTATGCTTATGGTTATCCTTGGTGATGCAGTGGGCCAAGCTGCCTAACCTAGTTTTTCAGCAATTTTCCCTTTCTTGACTCTTTGCTCTTCCGTATATGCTGTGAATTTCATGAACCCTGTGGGGACTTTATTTATTTAGTTAGTTTTTCTTTCTTTTTTTTTTAAAGATTTTATTTATTATTTCCAGAGAGAGAGGAAGGGAGAGAGGCAGAAAGGAACAGAAAAATCAATGTATGGTTGCCTTTCACCTGCCTCTAGCTATAGACCTGGCTGGAGACCTGGCTTGCAACCCGGTTATGTGCCCTGGCTGGGAATCACACCTGCAACCTTTGAGTTCGCAGGCCGGCACTTTATCCACAGCACCACCAGCCAGGGCCTGTGGGGACTTTAATCAGAGTATCTACGTAACAATTTGATAAATCTGAGCTTTTCTATTTATGAACATAATATACTGTTCTTTTTAATTACTTTATGTCTTTTAATAGCTTTTATAATTCTTGGAAGGCCAGCATATGTTTTGATTATACCTTTATTGCTATAACAAATATGTCTTTTAAAATCATGTTTTAAATTTTGTGGCTGTCACACAGAAACAATAGATTTGTGTACTGATATTCAACAATCTTGCTAAATTGTCTCATTAACTCAAAGTTTATAAAAAAATGTTTTGAGTTTTCTATATAGATATCATCTATTAATGATTTTATTTTCTAATTCATATATTTTTAAAGATTTTAAAATTATTTTTAGAAGGGAAGGAAGAGAGGCATCAATATATGGTTGCCTTTTTTTCACCTGCTTCCAGCAATGGACCTGGCTGGAGTCCTGGCTTGCTACGTTATGTCCCCTGGCTGGGGAATCGAACCAGCAACCTTTGGGTTCGCAGGCCAGCCGGCGCTTTACCCACTGAGCCACCAGCCAGCGCTAGTTTCTAACTCATATGTTTTTTAAAAGATTTTATTTATTATTTCCAGAGAGAGAGAGGGAGAGAAACATCAGTGTATGGTTGCCTTTCACCTGCCTCCAGCCATGGACCTGGCTGGAGACCTGGCTTGCAACCTGGCTGGGGAATCGAACCAGTGACCTTCGGGTTTGCAGGCCAGAGCCTTATCCACTGTGCTGCCCACCAGGGTTTTAATTTTTAAAATCTCACTACACTGGTTAGTAGCGCCAAGAGCAATACTCAATAGTAGTAATGATACCAGGCATTTGTCATTCCTAATTCTAAAGGAAAAACTTCTAAGGTTACCACTGAGTGTGATATTTTCTGTAGGATTTTTGAAGATACTCTTTTTCTGAGTTAGCTAAATTCCAAGTTTGCCATGAAGATTTATTACAAATAAATTGAGTTTTGTCAAATGTTGTTTCTGCATGTTTTAAGGTGATGGGTTTATCCTCTTTAACCTGTTAATGTGTCTATTATACTAGGTATCTTTTTTTTGAAGATTTTATTATTTCCAGAGAGAGAAAGGGAGAGAGGCAGAGAGGGAGAGAAACATCAGTGTACGTTTGCCCTTCACCTGCCTCCAGCTTAGGACCTGGCTTGCAAGCTGGTTATGTGTCCTGGTTGGGGAATTGAACCAGCGACCTTTGGGTTTGTAGGCTGGTGCCTTATCCACTGTGCCACCAGCCTGGGCAAAAAAGTTTGTTTTTTAATTGTTTTGTATAATTTTCTCAACATGTACTTTAGATCAAACTTTATTAATTGATACTTCATTTTTAAAGTATTTATATAGGTAATTTGATTTATCAATTACTGAAAGATGTATATAGTCTCTCAGTATGGTAGTGCATTTGGCAATTTCTACTTGTGGTTCTACTTTAAGACTATGTAATTATTCTAAGACATTTGAAGACTGTCATCAAGTACACAGCTTAGAATTTACATATCTTCTTGGTGAACGGAACCTTTTATCATTATAACTGACCTTATCTATATGAATGCTTTTGGTCTTAAAAGTCTTTTTTGCCTGATATAAATATGCTCCACTGGTTTTCTTTAGTTAGTATCTTCTGACTCTAACTTACATATTTGCTTATTTCTCTTTTTAAAGAATTTTTATAAGTTTATTTGAGCCAAGCTGAGGGCATATGCCAAGAGCAAGATCTTATTTACTTTCACTCTTTCCGTATTTAGATATCATTGATAAATACAGAGATCTGAATTTTAGGTTATTTTATTTCAATACAACTACTATATTTTAACTAGTTAAATCCATAGGTATTTTTATGATTGTTAATATATTTAGATTGGTTACTAAATTATTTTATACTATTCGTCATGTTTTTTCCTCTTACTCATATCCCTCCCTCCTGCCCTTGTCTGACTTTTTCCAGAATCAGTTTTCCCCGCTTTTTATTCAATTTCCACCCCTCCCTTTAGGACCTGTAAAATTTACATCTCTGTATGTATTCTTTTAGTTATCTTATAGCAAGTACTCTTCACAAAGTCTAAAGCAAATCAGTATTTTCACTCTCTTCCAGACAAAGACTTTACAACTTTCATGCCCACCATTCCCTCTCTCCTTAAAATCCATGATAAACCAGTATTTTAGTCCTAGTTATCTTTAAAAGCTTGCAAATTAGATGCAATTGTTGGAAAATGTCAATGACTATTTCTTCCCAATATTCTCGCAGCCTTGTGAGTCCATCTAGATTTCCAGTTTGGGCCTTTTCTGGGCTGATCTGTCCTGTACTATAGTTAAGACCCCAACTCTAACAGTTGACACAAACCATTTAGTCATCTTAGGTAAATACATGCTAACTCTAAAGTAATATATAAAACAAAAATCTAATTGTCTTAGTTACATTTTCTGCTTCTACTTAAATACTATTACATAGACCATTAAGAATCTTTTTTAGTATCCTGATATTTTTAATGTACAAACAACTTGCTTGTTATTAGCAGTCCATTAACTGGGACTCAGAAGAGTCCCCCAATCTGATTTTTCCCCAGATAATTATAATCCCAAATCCTTTATTTTAATAATTGAATCTAATTACAATTTCCATAAGGGTATCAATTTATTCATCACTTAAATATTTACTGAACACCAACTACTGTAAGGTACAAAACAAAAGACATATTTCTTACACAAGAGATTCCAGTCTGACATGGGGAAAATATATGAAAAAAGGAAATGATTATATGAGAAAAATGACAAGAGAAAACAGAGGAGGTATACCTAATGAGGTTGGAAAAGAGCAAATGAGACTTTTTGAGGAAGTTACATTCTTTAACTATGTGAAGATTTATATCTTTATCCGTTCATAGATAATTTGACAAAAATGCTAAGGTTCCCACAAGACAGAATGAGGTTTACACTGTTAAAGAGATAGCCCTTTAATTTGGAAGAATTCTGCCTTCAAGACCTGCTCCACAATCTTCTGCTACAAATTTAAAACATTTTAATTTGGGCAACCAAATAAACATTTTAAGGAGCTAGCTAAGGCCCTTAACATTGAAACTGGTCAGAAGAAGCCAAGAATTCCTTCAAACTTATCTACACTTACATGCTTGTATAAAAGCTCATGTCTTAGAAATTTTTATCAAGCACAATTTTATTCTATGCCAAAGATTAGCAGACAAACCAAGATAGTCTCAAATCTCTGAATCTCAGCTTACTTTTAAAACAACTGAGAGAGCGGAAAAAAGAATCCCTGAGACCTCTATCTAATGTAATACTAAGATAAGAGTATGCCAGAATTCTAGTAACATAAATAGATAACTGAATGAAAATAAGATAATTCAACTGGATACTCACTTGGACACATTGCCCACTACTATTGTTTTCTTTATAAAAAGTCGTGAAGTCTCATCTCCTGTAAGATCAGCATTCCGCTGCTCTGTTTTATGGGAGCCAGTAACACTAGAAGTGTCCTGAAAGAAATCATAATTTTCATTTTCAATCTGGACAGTTTTTAATAGACAGGAACTGCAAAATCACACAAGGTATGAATAGAATAATTCAGAATTTTTTCTTCCAAAATTCAGTGGCTTTGTGGCACCCCAGAGCACAAAGAACAATTTTACTGTCATTTTTGCATTAGTTGAGACCATAAGTTTATACATTATAGTTCCATGTGTATGTGTGTGCGTTTTTTAATAGGTATACACATCTGCTTTGTATATGTAAATAGGGAGTAAATGGATACACAAGAAACTATTACAATGGTTACGTATGGAAAATGAGAATGGGGCAAGGACTCAGTAGAATCTACTTTCTTCTTTTAAAAAAAAAAAATGTTTATTTATCATTTTTAGAGAGAGGGGGAGAGAGGCAGAGAGGGAGAGAGATATCAATGTATGGTTGCCTTTCTCCTGTCTCCAGCCACCTGGCTGGAGACCTGGCTTGCAACCTGGTTATGTGCCCTGGCTGGGGAATCGAACCAGTGACCTTTGGGTTCACAGGCCAGCGCCTTATCCACTGTGTCACCAGCCAGGGCTACAAAATTTGCTTTCTTCTCAAATGTCTACATTATTAAAACATTTTCATTAAGAATATAAACACGTAGTTAATTTAAAGTTTGACTATGGAGACAGATTGCCAATGTTAAAAGTCTGGTTCTTCCATTTACTAGCTGTGAAAATTTTGGGTAATTATTGGGGTAAATCACTTCTCTGTCTCAATTTCCTCATCTGTAAAATAAGGATGATAATAGTTTTTATCTCAATGATTGTTTTGTACAGTTCTTAGAAACATGCCTGAAATATAGTAAATACTAAGTATGTTACATAACGATACACTGATGTCTCTCTCTCTGCCTCTCTCCCTACCCCTCTTTCTAAAAGTAATAAAACCTTAAAAAAATAATAAATAAATAAAATATGTTACATAAACACAAGCCTACATATGAGGTCTGAAAATGTTTAGTCAATGTGCTGATACAATTAAAATAGTCTGTGCTCAATACTTTCGAGACAGACCTTTGCATACTACATAAAAGATGATAAATTCCTAAATTCAATGACCAACACAACCAAAATTCTTTTTACTTATAAAAACATATACAGTATTGCCCCAGAAATAATACTGAAAAAGACCAGTAAATCCAAACATTAAGAGTTCTAATATTTGAGTGGTAGCATTAGAAATACTTTTTCTATTCTTTCTGCTGTTCTGTATTTAAATTTTTTCAGCAATGAACACATGAATTTATAATGAGAAATTAAGATTTTTATTTTTATAAAAAATAAATCAAATCCTTAATGCCTGAGTATGTGGAAAGCACCCTTGAAATGTGCTCTAACACGGAACACCTAGCTGAGAAAACCCACTGATTTCATCTCTATAGCCAAATATATCAGGAATTTTGGAGCAGCTTGAGATGGCAACCCCACAAACTGGCAGGATCAAAGAGCAAAAAAATGGTTTTCAAATCTATTTATTATTTATCACATTTCCTCCAGTTACCAAGGCATCTTAATAGCAAGTTTCACAGAGGAAAATGCTGAAGAATCACTGCTCTTGAGAATAAACATGACAGAGTGGAAGAACCTTGAACACTGCCAGCTTCCTCAAGGTTCCTTTCAAATCGATGTGACCAACACTAGGAGATGTGCCATGCAAAGCAGCCCTGAATATTAAAATCAGAAAGACATATAGGTTCTGGTATTGGTAGATAAATACAACTTTAATCTCATGGAGACTCAGTTTCTCCATCTGTAAAAGGGATATCAACTTATTACCCAGAGTTCCTATGAAGGTTAAATGAAATAACATGTGCATGCTCTAATAAATACTAGTTCCTTTCTCCTTTGGCTCCCTCCCATCCATCCAACTATACCCTTCCAGTATTTCGACTTGGTCTCTGTTCCACGTTGTTTGAAAGTCTTTCCTCTATATCCACATTGCTGTTATTGTCTTTGTCAGATAAGAAGTCATTGTGTTGGGATAAAGAATCACTTTCAGAATGATTGGCTGATGGCGTTTCTGATCTCTGATTGGCAGGAGATGATGATCTAGATGGTGATTCCAAAAATTTCTTGATAGCAGGATGATTAAAAACCATTGTATCACATGTCTTTGATCCCTGCAAAAAACAAAAGCAATCAAAACAAACTCTTAATCAAATGTACCAAAAGTAGGCAAAATTTTGATCTTTCTAAAGCCTTATTATCTATTTCAGGATTGTGCTTAAAATCTTTCCAAATCTGGCCCTGGCTGGTGGCTCAGTGGATAGGCACCGGTCTGCAAACCCTAAGGTCTTTCTCTCCCTCTCTCCCTTCCCCTCCCTCTAAAAATAACAAAATCTAAAAAAAAAAAAAAAAAAAAAAAAAAAATCTTTTGAGCCCTGGCTGGTAGCACAGTGGGTAAGGTGCCGGCCTGCGAACCCAAAGGTCACAGGTTCAATTCCCCAGCCCGGGCACATAACCAGGTTGCAAGCCAGGTCTCCAGTCAGATCTGTGGCTGGAGGCAGGTGAAAAGCAACTCTACATTGATGTCTCTCTCCCTCTCTGCCTCTCTCCCTTTCCCTCTTCCTAAAAATAATGAAATAAAATCTTAAAAAAAAAAAAAAAAACTTAAAAATCTTTCAAAATCTCCCCACACCAAAGCCCAAACTCTGTAATGTGGTCTGAACCAACAGAACAAGAGTGATAAATAACCATGCAAAGGTCCTAAAACCAAAAGCTAAAGAGACAAGTCCTTGGAAGGTAAATAAAAAATAAAGATAGCCCTGGCTGGTAGCAGAGTGGATAAGGTGCCAGCCTGTTAACCCAAAGGTCGCTGGTCTGATTTCCAGTCAGGGCACATAACCAGGTTGCAAGCCAGGTCTCCAGCCAGGTCTGTAGCTGGAGGCAGGTGAAAGGCAACCATATCTGTCTCTGCCCCTCTCCTTTCCCCTCTCTAAAAATAACAAAATCTTAAAAAAAAAAAAAAAAGACTTCTTTAAAAAATAATAAATAAAGATACATATATAGTAACACACAGAAAGCTAAAAGAAAAGTTTCACATGGCTTTATATAAATACAACAGCTCTAAACATTCCTATAAGAAATAAAAGGATAAAAAAAATATATATGTGTAAAATAGAATGCTACAAAATGATTAATACTGACATAGTTTACCTTCAATTCAGTGCTTAAGCCTAGGGTACTTTTCTGTATCTTGTTACATGCATTCAAAATACAGTGTGTTCTATTACATAACATAATACACTGTAGCTACCTCCTAGGAAGCCCAGCTTTTATAAACTGTGCTATTAAAATAACTGTTTTAGAAAGAAAAAAGGAACATAGTCTAGTGTGTCAAAGCAACCAAGTTGTTGAATTTCAATAATTAAGGTGTCTTTTAGACCTATAAATCTATTTTGTTATAATAAACCAAAACTAAATGGCAGATCAAAAATAAACCTAAATATTCTTGAATACATTCTAATCAGAATAAACAAAGATAAAAATCGGTACATTTCTAGACCATAAAATAGCACAATTTAAAATACTAACAAAAGAAAGAAAAAAAGGAAGAAACATTAAATGAAAAACCTACTCTTCAGAATAGCTACAGTCCTATGTCATGCAACCACTAGATCATAATGTTCATCTTGTTGAATCCAATAGCAAGCCACGTAACAGGTGACATCAGAACCTGCTCTGGGTGGAAGTGTCTCCAAAAATTCATGTCCACTTAATTCCGTCAATGTGACTTTACTCGGACGTAGGGACCTTGATGATATAATCAAGCTAAAATAAAGTCATTTGGACTGGGGTAGACCCTAATCCAATGACTAATGTTAAGAGGGAAACTTGAACATGGAAAGAGAAGATACACAGAGGGAAAATGTCCATGTGAAGATAGAGACAGAAATTAAGAGTGATGCAGTTACAAGCTAAGGAACACCAAGGACTGCCAGCAACCATGAGAAACTAGGAGAAGCCTAGGAAGGATTCTTTCCTAGGGCCCTCAAAGAGAGCATGGCACAGTCAACACCTCAATTTGGGACTGCTAGAATTCAAAATGATGATACATTCCCATTGTTTAAAGCCAACCAAGTTTGTAGTAATTCATTATGGTAGCTGCAGAAAAATAGTTCAGATTCTAATGTTTTATGGAAACTCCTACAATAGAAGAAACAATTATCTACCATTTAAAATTAAAATCAAGCCCTGGCTGATAGCTCAGTGGAAAGGGGCCAGCCTGTGAACCCAAGGGTCACTGGTTTGATTCCCAGCCAGAGCACATAACCAGGTTGCAAGCCAGGTCTCCAGCCAGGTCTGTAGCTGGAGGCAGGTGAAAGGCAACCATACATTGCTGTCTTTCTCCCTCTCTGCCTCCCTCCCTTCCCCTCTCTCTAAAAATAATAAAAATTTAAAATAAATAAATAAATAAAATTAAACTCAAGCCCTGGTTGGTATGGCTCAGTGGACTGAGCTCCAGTCTGTATACCAGGGGGTTGGGGGTTTGATTTCCAGTCAGGGCACATGCCCACAGGGAACAACGCAAAGCAGTTTGCTGTCATACCTACCCCATTCTCACAGAGCCAGTCCTGTCCAAAAGAATTATCTAATTCTGACTGAAAACAAACAAAAAAAAACTTAAAAAATAATTTTAAAAAGAACCAAGTTTTATGCAGAAATTACTGAAATGTCCAAGCAAACCATTCTGTTTCTGTTCAACTCTATCCCCATCCTTTATAACGAGAGTAATCTAGTGGTAACCACAGTAACCAAATAATTCCACTTTTTATCACTCAGAACCCAACTATCATCTCCTGATGTAAAACATGAGGTATCTAGCGTCACTTATGAAGTACTATTGACAAGGTTTAATCTAATCTAATCTTTAGATCTGACTTCCAATTTACAGAAAAATAGAGGGAATGAAGGAAAAAAATAAATTCAAAATGTGAAAAAGTCAAACAGAAAAGTCTAGTCTCTTCAAATGAGGCAATATCCTAGGGGAAAAAAGCTGGGAGAACCAGTCTAGGTAAGATGGAACTAGAAACAAAATAGCCAAATGTTGCTATAAACCTTGATTAGATCTTTGTTAAAAAAACAAATAAACAAACAAAAAACAACCAGCTTTAAAAGATATTTTGGAGCCCCGGCTGGTGTGGCTTGGTGGATTGAGTGCTGGCCTACGAACAGAGGGGTCAGGGTTCAGTTCCTGGTTGGGACACATGCCTGGGTTGCAGGCCAGAGGAAACCACACATTGATGTTTCTCACCCTCTTTCTCCCTTTCTTCTCTCTAAAAACTGAATAAAATCTTAAAAAAAAAAAAAAAAAAAGAAGGTATTTTGGAGACAACTGGGAAAATCTGAATATGGACCAGTTAACAGATAACATTAGTGAATCATTCTCTTAGGTATTGTGACTACATAGACGAATGGCCTTTGGAAGTATGTATTTAAATATTTAGGGGTCCCGGACTGTGAACCCAAAGGTTGCTGGTTCGATTCCCCAGCCAGGGCACATAGCCAGGTTGCAAGCCAGGTCTCCAGCCAGATCTGTGGCTGGAGGCAGGTGAAAAGCAACCATACACTGATGTCTCTCTCCCTCTCTCCCTCCCCTTCTCTCTAAAAAATAATAAATAAAACCTTTATAAAATAAATAAATAAATATTTAGGGATAAAGTGTCACGATGCCTGGAATTTACTTCCAAATGATTTAGAGAAAAATAGAGCAAATATGGCAAAAAGTTAAAACTGTTGAATCTAAGTGATGCATTAATAACTGCTTGTTTAACATTTTCAGTGTATTTGAAACTTTTCATAAAAAGTAGGGGGGAAAAGCTCCTTAACAGGGAAAATCTGAAACAAAAATATTACCACTTATTACAGTAAAAAGCCAAAGGAAAAATTAATCAATTTATAACTTACTCCAAAGATAACCATAATTAATTGAAGAGGAATAACGCAAGTTATTTTTATATCTGCAAAGCCTAACAACATGCTAAATATTAGTAGGAGTGGGATTAAGTAAAAGAGAACACAATGTTACTTAGGATTATTGACAATGTAGAAAAGTATGATTAAAGAATTGTGGTTGCGCTGGCTGATGTGGCTCAGTTGGCTAGAGCATTATCATGGGTTCCATTCCTGGTCAGGGCACACACTTAAACTGTGGGTTTGACCCCTGGTCCAGGTGTGTATGATCCCCATCCATGCACATGCAAGAGATAACCAATCAATGTTTTTCTCTCACGTCTTATGTTTTTCCCCTTTCTCCCTCTAAAAAGCAACAACAACAAAAAATGTCCTCAGATGAAGGTTAAAAGAGAAAAAAAAGAATTATGGTCAAGCACAGTAAGTTTATGTATATTCCCAGGAAAGTATGATAGACTGACTGAATTCTGAAGGTCAATATAAAAAAATGTTTCAAGCCCTGGCTGGGTAGCTCCTTTGGTTTCAATGTCGTCTGAATACACCAAGTGGGATAACAAAGCAGCATCTACTCTCTCAAAATCAATCAATCAATTTTTTTTTAAAAAAGAGCCTTAAAAAAATGTTTCAAAGGTAGTAGTTCCACATCAACACTAATTTCCCCTTCATACAACAAATATGAATGGCCAGAAATGACTGCCTATGAGAAAAACTTACCTCAGAAACTTTGAGAAGTCCTGCAGAAGCATAGTAGTTTGCGACAATGCAGGCACGAAGTTTATCCATCATCCTTCTCGCCTCAATCAGTCGCTAAAAACAAAGGTTAACCCATTACTTAAACAAATGGGAACGAGGGGAGCAAAAAGGGGATGGATGTAACACAACAACAATAAAATAAAATTAAAAAAAAAAGGGAATGACAGGTCATATATACAAGTCATTCATAAAATATGAAATGCAAATGACTAAAAAAAGCTCCACCTCTCTAATAATCAGAGACAAATAAAAATGAACATTTCCCACCTATCTGACTGGCAAAAGATTTGAAAGAATGACAAAAATCAATGCTTTTGCAAGAGTAACATACACATATTAATATCTATATATATGTGCACACATGTATAGTCATTGAAGTGTCTTCAGTTTTGAGCACAACAGCAAAGAGAAATTACTTTTCAGGATTAAAGTTCAGGTAATTTTTTCCCCTGTAATTTCATTAAAAGGAAAAATGGCATGTCTAGTCACTGTGTATAGTTTTTCAATTAAAAAAATTATCATTATCATTATACCTGGTCAATGACTGCAATTTCATGTTCCTTATTCTTCATTTCAAGTGCAAACTGTTCCTTGATAATAGTCTCAATCTTCTGTACAGCAGCATCTCGAGCTACACAGCAAACACAAAATAATCCTTGGTCTCACTAATCAGTGGTTGTCTTGATTTAAGTTAGCAAGCAAAAACAAAATCCAGGAAATCGTAACTCTGAAGTAAAGAAACCTGGTGGCTATTACCTGAGCTAATGATGAAGAGTTAACACCATTAATGTTGGTGCAAATTGATCGCATATGTTTTCTGATATGATGCATTGAGAAAAATGTATCACTCCTTGGGCCAAAAATGCTGAATCTAATCACAGGGACATTAGCCAAACCTAAACTGAAGGACATTTTACAAAATTACTGGCTTATATAATTCAAATGTTACTATTCAAATATCAAAGAAAGGTTGAGCCCTGGCTGGTGTGGCTCAGGTGACTGGGTCCCCAGTTGGGGGCATGCAAGAGACAACCACACATTGATGTTTCTTTTCTTTTTCTCCCTTCCCGCTAAAGAAATAATTAAAACATTAAAAAAAAAAAAAAAAAAACCCTACAAAAAAGAGACTAAAGATATATGACAACTAGTCCTGGCTGGTGGTTTAGTGGATGGACAGGTGCCAGCCTGCAAACCCAAAGGTTGCTGGTTTGATTCCCCAGCCAGGGCACATAACCAGGTTATAAGCCAGGTCTGCAGCCAGGTCCCCAGCTGGAGGCAGATGAAAGGCAACCATACACTGATGTCTCTCTCCCTTTCTTCCTTCCTCCCAGCCCTTCTCTCTAAAAATAATGAATAAAATCTTTAAAAAAGAAAAGAAAAAAAAAAAAGATATATGACAACTAAATGCATTGTGTGATCCTGACTGGCTCCTGAAGAGGGAGAATGTTATAAAATACAATACTGGGATAACTGATGAAATTGACCTGAAAATGGAACACAGATTAGATAATGTAATGGATACATGTTACAAATTTCTACTTTTGAAAACTATGTACAGTGGTTACATAAGAGATTGTCCTTTGGGAATACAGCTAAGTGTTTACACATATCCAATTTTTGTCCCCAATGATTCAGAAAGCATGATGTACATATACGTGTGCATATATATGCATACATGTGTGTATTTGTATGTGTGCATACATTTGCGCTTGGAGGTGAGGGAGAATGATAAACCAAATGAGGTGTAATGTAAACAACTGGTAATAATTTTTTTTTTTTTTTTAAGATTTTATTCATTATTTCTAGAGAGACGGGAAGGAGGAAGAAAGGGAGAGAAACATCAATGTGTGGTTGCCTTTCACCTGCCTCTCTTTGGGGACCTGGCTTGCAACCTGGTTACGTGCCCTGGCTGGGAGAATCGAACCAGCTAACTTTGGGTTCGTAGGATGGTGCCTATCCACTGAGCCACCAGCCAGGGCCTGGTAATTAATCTTAAAAAAAGATGTAAGTACTTCTTAAAAATTTTCTGTGTGAAATTAAATCAAAATAAAATTACCAAAAACCAAAAAGAAAACCATCAACACTCTGAGAGAAATATTTGGTAAATTAGGGGAAATAAAGTTAGCTATAGCAATAACAAAAGCACACAAGATCTAGCAACCAATTCAGCAAATCACAACTACCTGACGGAATGAGTAGAGAACGAATTCAAAATAAAAGAAAAGGTTAGAGCATTCAGAGGATGTCTACTCACAGTAATATATAATTCAAAGGTAAAATTATCAAAATACGTAGCTTGATACAAGAGAATTAAAAAGAAGAAGAGCCAAATGACAACCTGGATTTTGCAAAATGATCCAGTATTTGTAAGATGAAAACAACACTACCCATGCTTTGGAGAATATGAAAAGCTGCAGAGAAAATCTGGACTCTGATTTCTCCCCATAAAATGCCACTAGATTGGCAATTTAAAACTAGTAATGGTATAAGTATTCTTAAAACAAAAAAAGTTTTAATCCTCACCCAAGGACATTTAAAAATATATATTTTATTTATTATTTTTAGAGAGAGAAGGGAGAGAGACAGAGAGGGAAAGAAACATCAATGTATGGTTGCCTTTCACCTGCCTCCAGCTAAGGTCCTGGCTGGAGACCTGGCTTGCAACCTGGTTATGTGCCCTGGCTGGGGAATCGAACCAGCGACCTTTGGGTCTGCAGGCTGGCACCTTATCCACTGTGCTACCAGCCAGGATCCATTTTTAAATTGCTTTTAGAGAGAAAGGAAGGGAGAGAGAAAAACATCAATGTAAGAAACACCAATTGATTCCCCCCAACACACACCGGGACCAGAGATCAAACCTGCAACCCAGGTATGTGCCCTGCCAGAGAATCAAACCTGTAACCTTTTGGTTACGAGAGGACGAGAGCCACACTGGCCAGGGCAGTATAAACATTCTTGCAGATGTATCTGCATAGAGGCAAGTGACTTGATTTTTTTCTTATTTGAGGTGAGAGCATTTTATATTATTACTGTATATGTCCTTATTTATATAAATCTTGTATGCAGAAACTAGCAGATACACTCAAGGGAGACTTTTAGTCTCCCTAGAGACAATGATCACTGAGCTACTTTATCCCAAGTTCCTCAAAAATAAACTCTTTTAAATTATCTTTCATGGAATAGATAAAAATAAAACAATACAAGCAAATGAAAGCATCCTACCAGATCCACTTTCAGAAAAATTCTGAAAAATAAAAATATGGCTGGGAATTACGTAGAATATGGATACCGAGAGGAAGAATAGCAAATTTTAACTCAATTAACAAAAAACTGTCCCTGCTTAGGCTGAGTATTTGGGAAGTTAGATTTAAAATGAAATGATAATGCTTACTAAAACATTCAGGTTTCCCTATTTTGTTGTTTATTTTTAAAAAGTTATACCATTTTGCTCTATGATGAACCCCATGCCTGTCATCTGAGCCTGGCTTTCTAAGGCCAGGTAGGGTTCTAAAAAGTTGTACCATCTGATACATTTGAATTTCATAATAATTTCACACTTATTTGGCTTGTTTCTACAAGAAAATGACATTTCCTTGTAAATAAAATTACAACTGAAAGGGGAGAAAGTTCCAGTGATACGTTTTCATTATTTGAAATTAGACTTAGATTTTGGTGGGGCAGGAGGGGGTGCAGTATTGCTCAACTGCACTTTCGGAGACTGCGCCAGAATAGACAGGAGGACTGACTACCTTAGGAGCGACTGATCCCAGCCCCTGGCCAAACCGCACAGCCCAGGGTTCCAGTACTTGGAAGAGAAACATCATCACCTCTGGCTGTAAAAACCAGTGGTGGTTGGGGCTGCAGAAGAAACTGCTGTATTTTCACTGCTTAAAAGGCCTGCATGGTCTTAGAACAAAGGCAAACGCACCCACTCCAGGATTCACCACGGGGGCAGCAGCTGGAAGTGCACCAGTTGCACATGGGAAGGGGGTGAAGTGACAGGAAATGGGGTGAGCAGCACACGAATCACCGGAAGCCAGGTGGCAGCACTGTCCCTGCTCCCATCCCTCCCCACACAGAAACAAAGCAGTGAAGTGGGTTGTGCCACCCTGGCAACTGCCTAAGGCTCCATCCCACACAACTTACAGGTGCTTTTCTACAAAAGCCATGCTACTAAGACAGGTCAAAGCAGCTTTACCTGATACCTAATATACAGAAACACACACAGGGAGACTACCAAATTTAGCAAAGAATTATGGCCCAAATGAAAGAACAGAACAAAACCCCAGAAAAAGAACTAAGAGAAATAGAGCCAATCTATCAGATACAGAGTTCAAAACACTGGTTAAAAAAAACAAAACAAAACAAACACTGGTTATCAGGATGCTCAGCAAACTCTTTGAGTACAGAAAAATAAAGGAAGAAATGAAGTTGACACTAAGTGAAATTAAGAATAGTCCACAGGAAACCAACAGAGAAGGGAAGGAAGCTGGAGTTCAGACCAATGATTTGGAACGGAAGGAACAGATGAACATTCAACCAGAACAAAAAGAAGAAACAAGAATTCTAAAAAACGAAGACAGACTTAGGAACCCCTGGGATATCTTCAAACGTACCAACATCTAAATCATAGGGGTGCCAGAGGGAGAAGAGGAAGAGCAAGAAATTGAAAACTTATCTGAAAAATTAATGACAGAAAACTTTCATAATTTGGTGAAGGAAACAGACATACAAGTTTAGGAAGCACAGACAGTCCCAAACAAGCTAGCCCCAAAGGACCACACCAAGACACATCATAATTAAAATGCCAAAGGTTAAAGAAAAAGAAAGAATCTTAAAAGTGGCAAGAGAAAAGATGAGAGTGATCAACAAAGGAGTTCCATAAGACCATCAGCAAATTTCTTAAAAGAATCTTTCAGGCAAGAAGGGACTGGCAAAAAATATTCAAAGTGATGAAATGCAAGGACTTCCAACCTAGATTACTTTATCCAGCAAAGCTATCATTTGGAATGGAAGGGCAGATCAAGTGCTTCCCAGACAAGGTAAAGCTAAAGGTGTTTATTCATTACCACCAAGTCTTTATTACAGGAAATATTAAAGGGACTTATTTAAGGAAAATATTGAAATCATGAATATTAAAAAGGTAACAAATTTGCAACTATTAATTGAATCTAAAAACAAACTAAGCAAGAAAGCAGAACAGAAACAGAATCACAGATATGGAGATCATTTGGAGGGTTATCAGTAAGGCATGGAGGAAGAAGTGCAGGGATTAAGAAGTACAAATTAGTAGGTACAAAATAGACAAGGGGATGTTAAGAACAGTATAAGAAACGGAGTAACCAAAGAACGTGGTTACTCTATGGATATGAATTAAGGGTAGGGGATTGCTGGAGGTGGGTGGGTACTAGGCAAAGGGCTACAAATGAAAAAAATGGGGACAACTTTAATAGCATAATCAGTAAAATATTTTTTTAAATCCTCAGTAATTACAGACACTTAATTCATGACTTGCTCTTCAACTAATTATATGATCTTGAGCAAGTAATTTAATGCTCCCAAGCTTTAGTATTAGCCCCTATATACAGGAGTAACAGATCAATGTTCCCCAATTTTCCTTCATTCATACATTATCTTCAAGATACCATCACATCTGAGAACCATGTGAAACATCTCATTAAAACAAGTAATATTTAAAAATAATTTTAGCCTAATCTTATCAATAGCAATCATGAAACCGTAAGTCTCATGAGACCATTATCTTTTCTACAGACATTAAAATAATTTGCAACTATTAATATAAAAACCCTTAATCTAGCCCTGACCAAATGTGGGCAGTTGGCTGGGCACTGTCCTACAAAGCAAAAGGCTGGTGGTTCAATTCTGGGTCAGAGCAACATGGGTTGTGGGCTTGGTCCCCAGTCTAGGTGCATATGAAAAAATCAGTTGATGTTTCTCTCCTTCCCTTTCTTTAAAAATAAATAAGTAAAATCTTTAAAAAGAATACCTGAATCCACGTACCACCTATAATCGTCTCGTATGACCCCACACTGTAGTACACATTAAGGCTTTCTGATTATACCTAACATACAATGATGCCTAAAACTTATAGCCTGTCTCATTACTGATGGTTTTACTGTCCACCTGACTACTCTTCTCATTCATGCCACATACGGTGCACTACTATTAAACAGAGCACTTAGTTAATCCTGCTCACAATTGTAGACAACCATGGAAATGCCTTTCATTTTAGCTCCTATTATTCTCACAGGGAGGCATGTGCCAACAAAGAAAAAATAATTTCCTAAGTATGTGAATTTCTACCTGAATTCTCAATTGCTTTGTGCCGCTTATTTGGAAGGGCCACAGATACATCTTCATAATCAGGGTCAGTTTCTTTGATTGTTCGCTTGATTCCAGACATGATAACATCTGTTGTTCACTGTAAAGCAATAATAAATAAATTAATAAAATAGCTTGACACAAATACTTACATATGTGTACATTCATACAAAGGGAATAAATACTGACATTTAAAAGTATTTGTAAATATGTATGTGTCCTTTTTAAAGACAAAAGCAAAACTTCAAAAGTTTACTAAAAAATTATCATTTTCAAATCAGCATCTGTTACAAAGCATGGGTTTTCTTTCAAGAGAGTATCTTTTAACAAGGCAGCACTTTGTTCAGATTCTTCAAAAAGCCAAGTTTTCACAGAAGGGCCATCACAAGAAAAAGGAAGGGAAGAGGGAATGGGGAAGAGGGAAAGAAACAGAATTCAATGAAAACATGGTAAGCCCACACAATTTCTTGGAATTCACAATGCATCATGTATATTACCAAATATGAGCAATATAGTTAAAGTCTCAACAAACAATTTATTATTATTATTCTTACACAAATCCTCTCTATGGTACTTACACACTAATTTCTACAGAAGAGGTGCTCAATAAACATTGTTGCTGTGCATTTAGTATTATTTATAATAAACACAAACTGTACAGACATATTAAAACCCAATAAATCTTCTAGATCTGCACTGTCCGGATAGATTAGCCTCTAACCATATATGGCTATTTAAAGTTAATTAAAATGAAATAAAACTTAAAATTCAGTTTTGTTCTATATTTTAATGTTTCACATTTCAGAGCTAGTCACCAGTGGCTAGCAGGCACTATATTAGACAGCACATAGAATATTCATATAATTGTAAAAAGTTCTAGCCCTGGATGGTGTGGCTTAATCAGCTGGGTACTGGCTCGTAAAGTGAAAGGTCACTGGTTCGCCTGTTCAATTCCTAGTCAGAGCATATGCCTGGGTCATGGGTTCACTCCATAGTCAGAGCAAAAGGCAACCAATGGATGTTTTTCTCCCTCTTTCTCCTTCCCTTTCCCTTTCTCAGCAACAACAAGAAACAAACAAAAAGTTCTACTGGACATTGGTTCTCTTCCAAACTGTTTCATTGAGTACTTATTAATATTTCATGAATCAGTGTAGATGCTATCCAGCCCAGCACTGTCCAAAATAAATACGTGATCCACAAACCAATTGAGTATCTTCTAACAGCCACACTTAAAAAAGGGAAAACTAGCCTGGCTGGTGGCACAGGGGATAAGGCGCCAGCCTGCCAACCCAAAGGTTGCTGGTTCAATTCCCAGCCAGGGCACGTAACCAGGTTGCAAGCCAGGTACTCCAGCCAGGTCTGTAGCTGGAGGCAGGTGAAAGGCAACCAATAACATTGATGTCTCTCTGCCTCTCTCTCCCTTCTTCTCTCTCTAAAAATAATAAATAAAACCTTTTAAAAAAAAATTTGGTCCAGGCCTTGGCTGGTGAACCATTAGGTCACTGGTTTGATTCCTGTCAGGGCACATGCCTGGGTTGCCAGTTAGGGGCATGCGAGAGGCAAATGGTCCATGTTTCTCTCAAACATTAATGTTCTCTTCCCTGTCCTTCTCCCTCCCTCCCATCCTCTCTAAAAATAATAAATAAATAAATAAATAAAATTGATCCAGGACAGTTACATGAGTTGTCTCTTAAAGCATTAATCAATGACAGAAAAGAGTTCTCTGATTTCCAAACCTCTGCTCTATCAGTAACAGAGATTATGTACCTAATCTAAGGCAAAACTACAATTCATATTTATTGAGGTAATACAAAGTTTTAAAATAAAATTATTAATAAAAATGAAATGTTAACTCAAAGATATTTATTTTTTTATATACTAACAATGTGAAAGGCTCTCTACTCTTAGTCCAGTTCTTTCACTCCTCCCAGAGATAGACAGACACTCACTTGATTCAGCTGGGAGAAAGACTCATGTAATGATAAATTCCTGGATGTAAGAGATAATTTTTTCGCCTTGACCAGTGTGGCTTGGTTGGTTGGGTGTCATTTTTCTGTTTACTTTTCTTTCTTTCTTTTTTATTATTTTCAGAGAGAAGGGCTGGGAGGAAGGAAGAAAGGGAGAGAAACACCAATGTATGGTTGCCTTTCACCTGCCTCCAGCTGGGGACCTGGCTGGAGACCTGGCTTGCAACCTGATTACATGCCCTGATTGGGACTCGAACCAGCAACCTTTGGGTTTGCAGGCCGGCGCCTATCCACTGAGCCACCAGCCAGGGCCTTGGCGTCATTTTTCAAAGCCAAAAGAAAGGTTGCTGGTTTGATTCCCAATCAGAGCATGTGCCTGGGTTTTGGGTTCAGTCCCAGTCAGTCAGGGTGCACAGGAGGCAACCAATTCCTGTTTCTCTCTTTTCTTCCCCCTCTCCTCTAAAAATGATTAAAATCTTAAAAAAAAAAAAAAAAAACCATTTTAAAAAAAGAGAACATTTTTCCTATAACTTATTTTGTATAATACCCCTAAGCCTTAAAATGGTCTAAAAACCTTCAGTATTAATAAACATACTTAATCAAGCCATTTAATGTTTATTTACCATCATTGCCTACCTAATTCAGAATACTGTGAATCTTTATTTTTGCAGAGACCTTGACTCTAACTATTGTTTTGTTTTCAAGGCTTATAAAAAGTGATAGTAATGTCTTGTAAACAAAAACAACAATAAACCTCATTCCTTTTTCCTTAATGTAAATAAGAAAAAGAAAAAACCTTTTGCTCTCAGATAAACCTAAATCAGAGATAGAGGTAGATCTTCCCATCTGTTCCCATGCATACCATTTCCTCAGTGACTCCCTGTCTTGTACAGTTTGCCAAGCGTCTTACAGAATTACCTGTGAAGATGAGGGAATCCATCTTCATCTCCACTCATCCGTTCCAGGGACCTCATAACCTGTATATTCTCTTCCCACCCTCCCCCCTCAAGTAATCTCAAGAATGACAGTGGTTCTTCCCCAGAAAGGTGGGGATCTTTCAACAAATGGTATTTTATTTTACTCTCACTCAAGGGACAAAGTAAAAACTCTCTTAAAACTTTTGCTCTAAAACTGAGGATCTAGAACAGAAAAAAGGGAAGAACTGGGTGGTGGAGGGGGTTGAATGGGGAAGGAAGAAACTTGTTCTGCCAAGGTAATTCCTATTTCATTCCTAATTCCTTGTAAGCAAGCTTCTACTCTTGTCATCTTCCGGCACAGACTTGAGCTTCCAAAAAGCATGTCTAAATAATTCAGGTATGCTTCAGGCTAGCAAGAACAATACTAAAGTATACACATTTAAGTACATGCTAGTTAAGGCTAGGCCTATCTGCTGAAGCATGTTATCATCATGATGTAATAGGTGACTGGAATGAGTAACAAATCACCCATGGTAATATTATTAAGTTTTGGATTCTTGTCTGATTTTGAGACTTTTGAAAAGGAAATGTGAGCAGCTGTTAGATATTGTCAGATTCAACTGAGGGGGGAGGGGATATAAGGTGATTAAATGGTAATGGGGAAAAACAAAATTAAGGTTAAATCAAAAAAAATTGTAATAATAAATAGATCAATTAGCCAAAAGAAAAAAAATACTGATGGTACTGTGAACCATTAAAAAAAACTGTTACTGTTTATGATTTGTGAGAAAAGATTTTCTCCATACTATGGGATCAAATCCAAATACAGAAATACACGTAATGCTGATTCCTGAAATTTAAAATTTTTATTTCACTGAAAGCCTCATTACAAACAATAAACAATGAATGTTGTCCATTTAACAATAAAAAATACACATTTCTCCCACGTACAATATAAGAAAGTAACACTACCCTGTTTCACACCCATTCAAGTAACATAAAGTAGTCTTGAGTTTTTGGAAAAGGTTGAAGACCAAAAACAAAACAAAATCTTTTAATATTTTATACTTTGAAATAAACCCTGAGATAATAATTTTTAATGATATAATTAAAATCACAAAAAAATTATGTAATGTATAGTCACTAGAAAGTATTACTAAAAGGTTTTAGCTCTCATGTCAGAGGAAACCCAGAACACAATCCTAGCATCTTGTCTTGCAGACACATCTTACAAGATGTGGCCAATTCTCAGAGGAAGGAGTAAAATCTACTAAGGTCCCTGAAAAATGAATTCTGTACTATGTGAGGTATATTCTCAATATAAAATTCTATGGTTTGAATGGCATATGAATCTCTTAGAACCACTGAATTTTGTGCTCTCATTCAAGACAACTTTGTCCATCTGATTTTTAAAAAGGGGCTGGGAGAGGCAGCCTGATCATTTCCCATCTGCTTCAATACAGACAAATGTTTCTAAGATGTTAATGATTTTATAATTCTTTGGCCCCGTTTTGATAGTCTTCATACAAACAATGTTAATCACGATAGCTGAAACATGGAAGTGTTCATTAACACTTAGATAAACAAAATAGATATAGACATAAGCTGGAATATTATTCAACCTTAAAAAGGAAATTATGACACATGCTACAACATGGGTGAACCTAGAGGATGCTATACTAAGTGAAATAAGCCAGTCACAAAAAGACAAATACTGTGATTCCACTATGTCAGCTACATATTTTTATTATCTAAAAGAACTCAACAATAAATTAGAAAATGACAAAAAAAGAAGCACAGACAGGAACAGAAATTCACAAATGGTCAGTAATTGTGAAAAAATATCTCACCATATTAGTAATCAAAGAATGGAAAAATGAAACAATATTTTAGCTATCAAATTTAGTTTTGGAGTGGGTAGAAATGAGTCATCTTACAGATGGGATACTTTTTAAAATTCACACTCACAATCTTCACTTCCTCACATCCCATTCAATTATTCCCATCTGTTTTCCGCCTTCCATGTCTACTGCCAAAGACCAAAACCAATAACCTCCAGAGTGTGCTCTGACTAGCTCAGCTAGTTAGAGCATCATCCCATGAACCAAAAGGTTGCAGATTTGATTCCTACTCAGAGCACATACCTAGGTTGCAGGTTCGATTCCTGACTGAGGTGCACATAGAAAGCAACTAAGTGATCAATAATAGCTCTCTCTTTCACAGTAAAATTAAATTAAAAAAATAATAATTCTTACCCTTCCTCTCTCTCTAAAACCAATAAAAACACATACTTGGGTGAGAATTAAAAATAAATAAATAAATAACCTCCACAATGCCAAATCCAACTGCGTATCTTACCAAACATCTTAGAAATGCTGAAAGAAGGACCAATTCTCCATCTTCCAGAAACATATCTCTTTTAGCTTCCATGACACTAGTCCCCTGCTTTTTCTCTTTCCCTCACTGGCTGTTTCTTCCAGTTTTGTGCTCAATCTTATTCCTCCACCAGACCTCGAAGTACCTGAGCCTCGATTTTCACTTTTATACTCTTTCTCCTTACAAGTGATCTCATACAGTCCCAAAACTTTGATATCATCCAATGACTGAGTACTCCCAAATTTTTATCTCCAGCTCTAGGCTCTCTTCTCTGAGTTCCAAACCTGTACATCCAACTACTTCCTCAACGTACTGACCCCATAACTATATGGATCTCAAATTTAATACATCCAAAACAAAACATTTTTTTATTTTCATTATTGACACTATCACAGATGTCCCCATTTTCCCTCCCTTTGACCACCTCCAACAGAGCCCCCCTCCTTCCCTCTGGCCATCACCGCACTGTTATTTGAGTCCATGGGCTATGCATATATAGCCTGTTTTCAAAGTATAACCGTCCCTTTCTTTTATTCAGTCCCCTCTTGCCCCCTCCCCTCTGACAGCTGTCAGTCTGTTCATGTATCCATGCCTGTGTTTCTATTTTGCTTGTTGGTTTATTTTGTTAATTAGATTCCACATTCAAGTGTGTTCATTTGATATTTGTCTTTCTCTGACTGGCTTATTTCCCTTAGTATAATTTTTCAAAACTCATTTTTCCCACCTTAAATTTCTCTTCCCTTCTCCTTCTCAGTAAATGGCATCATCTATCTAATCTATCTAGTCATAGCTGCTCAGAGCAAACACTGAAATCTCCCTTTTCCTTAACCAATCCATTTCTAAGTCTTGTTCATTCTTCCTCCAAAATACTTTTAAAGATCTTTCTGTCCTTCTCTACCTCTACTATCACGGACCTAGTTCAAAATACTGCAAACAGCATCATAACTGGTCTCCACGTAGCAGTCAGATTACAAGCCTTACCTACTTGAAACCTTCAAAGGATTCTAATAAAAATGGAATTCTTAATCAGGGCATCCTCTGCTCCCATCTTTGAATGAATATACACAGCTAAACATATACACTCAATAATAATCTCTGTAGATAGGAAAACTATAGGTACTTTTTCTCATTTTGCTTATCTATTTTAAAATTTTTCTATGATGAATAGTTGCTACTTATTAAGAAAGAGGAAATGGCTCTGGCTGGTGTGGCTCAGTGGACTGATGCAGGCCTGGGAACTGAAAGGTCGCTGGTTAGATTCCCAGTCAGGGCATATAACCAGGTTGCAAGCCAGGTCTCTGGCCAGGTCCATAGCTGGAGGCAGGTGAAAGGCAACCATACTTTGATGTCTCCCTCCCTCTCTTCCTCCCTCCCTGCCCTTCTCTCTGAAAATAATGAATACAATTAAAAAAAGAAAAGAAAAACAGAAGACATGCTAGTGCTGAATACCACTTAATTACATCGCACTTAACAGGCTAACCAGAAAAGGGAATGGAAAATTGTAGGTGATCTTCCATTGTTATAAGCTTTGATGAAAACACTAGCTAACATATATCAAACTCAAAGTATTATTGGTCATACTTCCCTCCTCTACTTTCTATTTTTAACATAGTTACATTCATAACAGGAAAAAAATGTTAGGATATAAACCTCACTGTCTTCTGCAATCCGGCCACAACCCACCAAACTAGCCTTTCTTCCCAGTACTCACTTTCCCAAGCTTTCCACTCCAACCACGCACGGTCTCACGCTTTCCTGCTTTAATTGGGGCACCACCCACGGGAGATCCTCCCACCTTTCTAAGCCTTCCTTATCCCACGGAGGAGAGGACTGTAGGGAGGGCGACAGGTTGGAGAGAGATTCCAGAATTCTTGTTGGTAAACGCACAACTTGCTGGTGCGGGGGCCAAATCTCGTCCGCAATCCCATCCCAGGCCACCAAGCTTAACATCCTGAAAGCTCCGGCCACGGGGACTCAAGGGACGCCCCCCTGCAACACACAGCCACACACGCACACATTCCGCGTTCCCGCTTCGGAGACTCCCGGGGCAGACACGCACCTGGAGCCTGTCTCGTCCTCCCGATCCCCTCCTCTCCGCAGTCCCACGCGGCTCCCTCCGCGCCGCAGCCCCGGCCCCGCGGCCGGCGGAGTGGGGGAGGGGCGCGCACGTGCCCGCGCCGCCCCCGCCCAGACAAGGCCCGGGAGAGCGGAGCGCGCTCCCGACCGGCCCCATCTCGCCCGCCAACACTCACCTTTTCCCTGGACTCCGGCTGAAACGCAGGCCAAGCTGGGCTCCGCTGAGACACAGGTAAGGTGAGGGAACGGGCGAAACTCCACAAAGCGCAGCCACCACCACGAAGCCCCACGACTCCGACGTGCGCGCGGAAGCACACGACTCGGTGTTGCGGGACCGGCCTCTTTGGCCCAGCACGTCACCAGGCGGGGCGGGGCGGGGCGCGCGCCGCGGTGGCGCGCTTTGCCCGGGGGCGGAGTCTGCTGGTATGTGGGCGGGGTCTGTTGGAATGTGGGCGTGGCCAGGACGGGAGCTAGTCCTGATCCAGACTCTGACCCAAGTCCTGGCTGCGGCTTTTCCTGGGAAGTGTGGGCGTGGATTACGGCAGAGTCACCATAATTTATTGTTTTTCTCCCGAAGGAAATAGAAGGTTTTCAACCCCAATTTTGACAAAATATTCATTCTGCCAGACTTTATGAAGCTTACACAGTATTGGATTAACAACAGCGACCATGATTTTTGTGGCATCTTGTACCAAGCTTTGTGCTAGGTGCTAGGTGCTGGGAATACAAATAACTATAGTTCATTACCAGTCCACAGATGCAGAAACTGAGGCTCGAAAGATTGGGACTTATCTGGGTCACGTAACTTGTGAGTGACAATCGGTCAAGACCAAATTTCCTCCTAAATATCGCTTGAGCCCACCCTACTCTTGTCTTTGCCTTGTACCGCCTTGCCCCAGACGCCTTCGTCTCTCTGCTCAAGGCTGCTCTAGCCTCCCAAGTGGTCTCCAGGAATCTGTTTCTGTCCCCCTTTCGTCTGATTTCATTATGTAAATATGTCCCACTGGAGAGGGGTGGTAGATTTAGAGAGGGCTCGCTTTATAATTGTTTTATACTTGACCTATGTTATCAGCTTTGAGGATGTATTTAATGTTTAATAAGAATGTTTTACAAAATTTACTTTTTCATCTCCAGTGGCTAGCCCAGTGCATTGCACATAGTATGGGCTCAAAAATTTATTCATTTAAATTCATTCTGTTAAATGAATAAACAAGAGGGCCAGGAACTGACTCCGAAGTCCTGCACGATAAGGGAATCAATGGGTTTAGGTCTATTAGGGGTAAACCAGATTAACAATATTTGTTCAGCAAATTTGTATTGCATTTCGATTCTGCGTGCCAGCGCTATGTCAGTCATTGAGAATCAGAAATGAACAAAAACAGTTTCTGTCTTTGTGAAATGTATAGTCAATCTTATGTGAAAGGTCAGGAAAAGACCTCACTGAATCTAAAGCTGAGACCCACAAAAAGAATAGGAATTGGGGAGATAAAAATAAGTTTCATGGAAAAAGAAGTAGGGTGAGAGGTCAGCATGTGTGTGTCAGTGTTCCCATACTTTTGGAGCCTAACGCTGAGGCAAGAGCACAGAAGTATTCATTTAAGTGGCAAGGAGGCAGGGGCTGGGGTAGGGGTTGGAAACCCACTTCCTTTGGCCGGTCTCTGAAGGCTGCAGAATTCTGGCAGAAGTTTTACATTGAGCAGAGCTCTAAAGCAAAGAGTGGCATTGGGGAGGGAGAGGATTGTGAGAAAATCTGCTGAATGACCATAACTTGCACGTGAGCATTCCAGAAAACCAGCCATCTGTGTATGCTTCCTGCCAGGCAAGCAGAAAGTAGCATGGTTGAGAGCCATGGAAAGGCCAATGGGTTCTGTGCGAGGGCCAGGTGATCCTAAACCAAAGGCAAGGGTGAACGGATGGACAGGGAATGGCTGGAGAAGGTGGCCAAGACCCCAGGGATGGGCAAAGCTAAAGACTCCAGAAACAGCAGAAGTGCTCCTGTCAGCAGGGATGGAGGAATCAGGGTGGGAAGGTGAGATGTCTGACTCAAGGTGCTGAAAAAACCAATCATGAACTTGCTAGTCAACAAGCTCAGCAGCTGATGACAGCAGAGGGAGCCATGGTGACCAGGAGTGACTAGGGAGCAAGAAGCCAGTGAGGACCTAGGCTGCAGTTCTCAGCTCTTGTCACTGCCTTGAAGTTTCCCTTTGATCCCACAGGCCATCTGGAGAAGTCAAGAAGGGTGGAGGAAAGTTCTGACAGGGCTGCAACTTTGAATTGATGGAATTTACCCCAAATGAGACTGTTTAATATTAGATAACTTTAATCAGCAAGTTTAAGTTTAGTCCGGTCCACAGTAGGATCTGGAGCCTATGAGAAAGTTTGCATCGTTTAAAGAGAAATGAACATAGCCATAGATTTTTACACGTATACATGCAATGTGTCCACTTCAATAACAGAGATAAGCTCTACAAAGGAAATGGGCAGGGTGCTGAGAAAGCACAGCATAGGGGAGCAAATTTAATGTGATGGTAGAAAAGTCCTCCATAAAAAAAAATATTAAATGAAACCTGAGCCCTGGCTGGTAGCACAGTGGATAAGGCGCCGGCCTGAGAACCCAAAGGTTGCTGGTTCGATTCCCAGCCGGGGCAACGTAACTAGGTTGAAACCCAGGTCTCCAGCCAGGTCTGTGGCTGGAGGCAGGCGAAAGGCAACCATACATTGATGTCTCTCTCCTTCTCTTCCTCTCTCCCTTCCCCTCTCTCTGAAAAATAATTAAAAAAAAAAAAAAAAATGAAACCTGAAGCAGTAGGAGCTGTTGGGTCATAATAAAGCCTAAGAAGTCCAGGGTAACTGAAGCAGGAGCAGAGCCGCTGGGGCTGGGGCGAGTTAGCCAGGAGCAAGTTCACACAGGAGGTGTTAAGATTTTGATCTTTATGGTAAGAACAACAGGAAGTCATTAAGGGTTTTCAGGGGTGGGGGAGGGGGGTCAATGTATACAATTTCCCTTAAAAAAAATTCACCTACGCCCTATTGTGGTTTAAGTAGTTTGTGCAGTGTCTTGCAAAGTGAAAGTTGCTATTGGATTCCCTATGTGGGGAATCCAACATGCCTGAGTTGCTGTGCAGTCTTTTTTATTTTTATTTTTTAAGATTTTATTTCATTATTTTTTTAGAAAGAGGGGAAAGGAGAGAGGCCGAGAGGGAGAGAGAAATCAATGTATGGTTGCCTTTCACCTGCCTCCAGCTACGGACCTGACTGGAGACCTGGTTTGCAACCTGGTTATGTTTCCTGGCTGGGGAATCGAACCTGCGACCTTTGGAGACAACAGATTGATGTTTCTGCCTCATATCCAGGTTTTTTCCCCTCTTTTTCTCCCTCTGCCCCTTTCTCTATAAATAAATAAATAAATAAATCCTTACAAAAATATCAGTTACTCTGGCAAAGGGGTGAGGAATGACTGGAAGGGTGTGTGACCAAAGGAGCAGCCACATAGTTGGAGAGCAACTTAAGTTGGCCAAGTGAAAAATGGGGGGCAGTTTACCCTGGACAGTGCAGCTAGAGGGCAGTGGCTAGATTCAACCATTGGGGAGAAAATACAGAGAGACTCGGGAGTGGGCTGGGAGGAGACTGGCCCCTGCTGAGTCAAATGGCACATGAGAAAAACTCAGCTATCCTTCCAGCTTGGCAAGTGGCTGGAGGCTGGATTTCAGGCCCCTCCTTGGCCAGGCCTCCTCCGGCATCATTCACCAGTACAGTCACGAGTGGAGTAGGGTGCAGGGCTGGGGAGTGGAGTAGGGTGCAGGGCTGGGGACGGGGTGGGAAAGGAGTGCGGGTTGGGGGGGATGTTAAATGTACAATATTAATGAAAGGAAAAGCAACTAGTACTGAAGTTAGCCAAGGAGGCTCCAGGAGTGCTGACACCGACCCAGGAAAAGAAGCCAGCAGTTTTGGGAGGGCCCCGCACTGGCGATTGCTGGCAAACAGCTTCTTGTAGCAGAGAAACAGGAAAGCCTGAGGAGGGTGGTGAACCCAAAGCTTGGCCTGAGTCGGGAGGGGAAACTGGCTTAGACGAAAACGAAACTGTTGCCAAACTGCTCAGAGATTCCCCGGCCCCAGGGGTCTGTCCTGCTCCCTGGGAAGACCAACCGTTCTTCCTAAGATTAACAGGAGCCCTTAAGGTAATGAGGTTCCCCTACCAGGTTGCAGGCACTAATTAGGCTTATAAAATGAGAACCTCACTTATTTATAGCCCCAAACTGTTATAGTAGTTAGTGCCTGAGAATTACATTCAGGTAGTTAAAAGCAAATGATTGTCTCCAACAAGGTCCAAATAAGAAACCAGGCGTTTGGTAGGTCTGCTTGGATTTTGGCAAAACCATATTCCACTCTGGTAGATATTCTTGGACCCTACCCTAACCCCAAAGAAGCCATGCACTGTGCTTCTCCACCTCTGTGCGGGTTGTACAGCCACCTTGGAATACAGACTTCAGGAACCAGCTGGATGATGAAAGACATTTTCATTCAGGAGGAAAAGAAAATGGATGTTTGTTCCAAAAGGAAACTTTCTATGGGTGGAGCTGGTTGATTTCTGTGTTTGTTTTGTGAATAGATGTCCAGCCCTGCTGCGTAACTCAGTTGGTTGGAGCATCATCTCAACATGCCAAGGTTGCAGGTTTGATCCCCAGTCAGGGCACACCCAGGATTCAACCAATGGATGCGTAAATGGGAGGAACAACAAATGGATGTTTCTTTCTCTTTCTTTCACTCTCCCTTCTTCCTCTCTCTCTTTCTCTCTCAAAATCAGTAATTTTTTAAAATTAAAAATTAAATTAAAAAAGAAAAAAGAAATACCCAAAACCATGTAAATCTTTTTAAATTTTTAATTTATATTTTTAGAGAGAAGACAAAGGAGGGAGAAATAGGGAGAGAAACGTTGGTATGAGAAACATCGATCAGTTGCCTTTCACACACTCCCAACTGGGAACCTGGTTCATAACCCAGGCATGTGCCCTGACTGGGAATCGATCTGGTGACCCTTTGGTTCACAGACTGGCACTCAACCCATGAGCCACACCAGCCAGAACTGTAGAGAATTTTTAATGAATTTATTTGAGCCAAACTGATGACATACGCTGATAACAAGATCTCAAATGCTCCACAGAATAACAGTTTTACAGTTTCTTTTATGCATTTGAAATGAAAAGGAGTATAAGGAAGGTGGGAGAAAGCAAAGTGGGGTTTGTATTGTAGGATAGTGAACAATGTTATGTGCTCTCCTGAGTGCATTACTTCTCGTATTTCACATAGATGAACAACGACTTAAAACCTTTCTCAAAAGAAATTATAGGCCAGAGGCATGACTACCCACCATGACCTGCCCAGTTTGAAATTTATGATCACATCACCCTGTGAGGTTGCTTCTCATAGAGCCCCCCTTTTTCCCCATCCAAGGTTTCATATAAAAATGAAGCTTCTAGATGTGGAGAAATTGTATCGCTCATATATTGCTGATGGTATAGCCACTTAGGCAAATCGTTTAGCAGTTCCACAGAGTTACTGTAACCAAATGCAGGTCCTGCGGCCTGCTACAAGGAGTGAAACTCGTGAGACAGGTCCTGGAGAGAAGGAAAGTGGTTTGTACAGATGCCAGTTATCCTGAGAAGTTGGGGAACTCTTGTCTCAAAGCTCATCTTAACATCTTGGTGCAGAGGTTTTTATAAGGAGGGAGAGGGAAAGCAGAATAAAGGAGGGAAAGCAGAATCAAGAGGTCAAGGGGAGGGGGTTGGAAAGTTCTCTATATACTGACTAGCACAGTCTCAGATTCCTCCAGTGTAAGTGAACAGGGGATTTTATTTATTTTTATTTTTTTATTTTTTAAAGATTTTATTTCACTATTTTTAGAAAGAGGGGAAGGGAGAGAGGCAGAGAGGGAGAGAGACATCAATGTATGGTTGCTTTTCACCTGCCTCCAGCCGCAGACCTGACTGGAGACCTGGTTTGCAACCTGGTTATGTGCCCTGGCTGGGGAATCGAACCTGTGACCTTTGGGTTCGCAGGCGGGCACCTTATCCACTGTGCTACCAGCCAGGGCTGAACAGGGGATTTTAATTGGGATGAGCAATCTTCTATAAATTCACCTTGGCAGTAAGATATAGCACATGTGTAATAACTTTTTTTAAATTTAATTTTATTATTGTTGTATTACATCTATCCTCTTTTTACTCCCCTCTGTCCCTTTCCCCACCCACCCACTCCCCACCAAAGTCAATCCCACTTGTTGTCCATGTCCATGGTTCTTCCATGCTAGTTCCTTGGCTAAATTGCTCCCCTTCTTTGCCTCCTCCTCCCTCCTCCCCTGCTCCCCTTCCCCCTGCCCACTGAAGGTCTATTCACTGTATTCATGTATCTGCTTTGCTTGTTTGTTTGTTTTGTTCATTATTGTCCTGTAATGGGTGAGATCATATGGTATTTGTCTTCCACTGGCTGGCGTATTTCACTAAGCATAATACTCTCCAGTTCCATCCATGTTGTTGCAAAGGGTAGGAGTTCCTTCTTTCTTTCTGCTGTGTAGTATTCCATTGTGTAAATGTACCAACGTTTTTTGATCCAATCATCCACTGATGGGCACTTAGGCTGTTTCCAGCACTTGGCTATTTTAAATAGTGCTGCTATGAACATAGGGGTACATAGGTGTAATAAGTTTTATTCTCCAAATGTCTCCAAACTCGTACTTTGTATGACCATGATGCTTCTCCTTCTATACTTGCAAAGTACCTTATTCATACATTCAGAATAAATCCATCCAGGTTTGATATTCCCCAGCTGAGTAGCAATAATGTTAGAACAGTCATAAATATGCCCAGAGAATTGTCCACGTTATAAAAGGAAGAAAAACTGTCAGGGAATTTTCCCTGCTGCATTATTTTCTTTTAAGTTTGTTATTGGTGTTGTTTTGAGAGAGAGAGAGAGAGAGAGGGAGGGAGAGAGGGAGGGAGAGAGAGAGGGAGAGACATTGATTTGTTTTTTCATTTATTTATGCATGGTTGCTTCTTGTATGTGCTCTGACTGGAGATCACACCAACCTTGGCATATTAGAGCGATGCTCTAACCAACTGAACTACCTTGCCAGGGTCTTGCTGCTTTATTTTCTATTCACTGTAGATAAGACCACGTGAAGAATTCAGGTAGTCAGAGTTTCCGTGTAGAATGAGTTGGGTCTACATGGCCCCAAATACAGTCTGTTTTAAAGTAAAAAACAAAAACAAATAATCATATGGGGTATGATAGTTGAAAACACTCTTTTTTGACCCTTAATTGTATACTACTTGTACAATGTTAACATTTATATTTGTATAGAGGATTTATTTATGCAACGACATAAGGATAAGAAGCTGTGCCTCTCCTCTATTAATTCTATCACTCCATCTCTCTTCCTTTTATAACTTTCCTTCTAGACATGGCATACACAGCAGCTTGCTAGACTTTACATCTATTCCTAACTCTTCCTCCCCCACCTTCTTCTATAAAAGCTGAAAAATTAAACACTCAATTTCCTATCCACCCTTGCAGCCAGGAGTGACCATGTGGCTCAGTTCTGGCCAGAAGATAAAACCACAAGTTCAATTGTTCCTGGAAAGGAGACCTGCCCCTGGGCGGGGCTGTCTAGACTCTGCCAGTAGGGCATGAGTTCTTGACTTGACTTCACACAGGAAAGGTTTCACAACAGGAGTCTAGGTGATTTTGAGAGTATGTTTCTTAAAGCTGGGGGACAGTGAACCAAGGAAGGGCCTGGGATAGAAGCAGCAACAGGAGAGACTAAGCTGGGCTGCTTTGGTTCTCTAGAAACGCTGTGGGAAAGAAACGACCCAAGGCAGGGCTGCTGGCAGCTCACCGGAGAGTCCGAGAAAAGGAGGCCTTGGAGACGGGGTCAGGGGGTTAGCCTGGGTGAGCTGCTGCTACCCACTGCTCCGCTGGTTGCAAGTTTCTCAGGGACCCTTAGAGTTTAGCGCGTAGACTCCTGTTGGGGGAAAACGAGGGGCAAGGAAAAGGTGCAGGCATGCTCCTTGGTGGGAGCTCATGCTGGGTCCTTGGTTTGGATGGTTTTTAAAGGCTGGGAGTTTAGGGGAAGTTTTAGGGAAGATCTCAATAGAATATTCACCAGCTTTTTCACGCAAGCCCTCTCAGGGTTGTGGCTTCTACTGATTGGTCAGTGCCAGGGAGGAAGTCTTCAGTCATTGCCGCTGGTTCTGGTGTTGCCCACCTGATTTTGTTGCTTTCCTGGGCCTGGAGCTGACATACAACTGAGGCCTGGATGTTGTCTTTAGGGAGGAAAGGTCCCGTTCCATTTGCCAAGGAATCATCCTTGCTTCTTCCTATCCTGCCTCTCAATGAATAAAAAGAGAGACTCTCAAAGAAAGTGGAGTGCTGAAGCTAGTCCTGCTTTTGCCCCTCTGCTTCCTTCTTTCTACCTTGAATTTGGGTGCGATGCCGGAAGGCACAGCAGCTTTCCTTCAACCATGAAATTCCAAATCAACATGTTTAAAATGATGGGGCAGAAAGAAAGTGGGGGTCTGGGTCTTTAATGATAGTACTCAGCCTTTATACCAGGCCTGGACTGCCAACTTGTTATGTAGGAAAAATATCATTTATTTGTTTGCACAACTTGTTTCTGTTATTTGCAGACATGCACATTCGTACATGACATATGAGGTTTCTCCAGTGTGTTTCTTTCATTATTCTCAAATTCAGTCTCTATCCCAGGTTCCTCTTCCTCTTCCTATGCCTAAATATTGAAGTTTCCCTGTCCTCTGCCCTTGGTCTGTTCTCCTTTCTTTCTTTCTTTTTTTTTTTTTTTTAAATTTTATTGTTGTTGTATTACATCCATCCCTTTTTTGCTCCCCTCTGTCCCCCTCCCCACCCACCCTTTCCCCCCAAAGTCAATCCCACCTGTTGTCCATGTCCATGGTTCCTTTATACTAGGTTCTTGTCTAAGCTGCTCCCCTTCTTTGCCTCTGCCTCCCCCCTCCCCCCAACCCCTTTCC